>NW_015149006.1:1114834-1192905 GCF_001465965.1 Polistes dominula | reverse complement strand
TTATTATTATTATTATTATTATTATTATTCAATTAAAAAGTTAGATATTTTTTTTTTTTCGTTTTTGTTTCTTTTTTATAATAAATAATTTATAATAATTATAAATATAATATTTTTTTTGTTTTCTCTATCAAACTGTAGAATGATGACAATTAATCGAATACGTATGTATGTTTATAGGGGATATTTAGTATTAAATTTCAGCTATATTTATGATCGGTTTAATTGATAATTCAAATAATTCTAATAGTACAGACATCATTAATATGAACCTAATAGAAAATAATATATATATATATACGTATATTTATATATGTATATATTAATGTATATGTAATAATTAACGTATAAAAAAAAAAAAGCTTCTTCCTTTTGTATCGTAAATTCAATATAATGGAAATAATAATATAATATTGGCAATTTGCAAAACATATAATGTCAACAAGAAAAAGTGAGAGATGGCATGAAGCAGAGACAATATTAAGCGGAAATATACAACGTGCCAGTTCCATTAGCAAAATTCCCCTCAGCATTGGATGTACGTATTCAACTCGACTTTCTAAATCGTTTAGCAGTCTCGCAAGGCAGTTCGTGCCGTACGTAAATAGTGTAATATACTATTAGGATATAAGTTCTTTCATAGAAATGAACATGTGAACTGAAGGTGTGTGCTGATTGTAGCGTCATTGTCATCGCATTGTCGTGTCAGGCGGAGAGGTGTTACCACTCTGTAAGTGAATTCTATGTATAAAACTACATTGTTAATTTACCCATTGAAAATCAACCGATGAGAGCGATTTTTTGATGTGTCCTTAATGGCGCATTAATAGTGCAAGTGATACATATAGTTTATAAGTTCGTCTTGAAATGTTTTTAGATCTCACATCTCCTTTTAAAATTAATAAATATTATCTATGGGTGTGTATATGTATCTCACTTTTAGTAATAAATATATATGCCTATTTTTTTTTTGTATAGTACTCATGAAAATTGAGTATTAACATCAAATATTGATTCCGTATCAAAAGGAATCATGAGTAAGGCGATATGTTTAATATTAGAAGCGAAATATGAATACTTTGCCTAGGTTTTATCTCTTTGGGGGATTTTACATTTTATATACGAGAGTTTGGATAATGAACCTATTCATCTCTAATGATAAATTCAAACAATAATTTCACATGAAATATGTAGAGCAGCCCAACAACTTTGCTCTTGTCAAATAAGATTTCTTAAATGAAGTCTCGCAAAGGGTCTTTGACTATGTGTATGTATATTAATATATATATGCATACATACAAACAAAAATCATGACTTTGTAAGGAGAATATAATAATTTAATATGAATTAATTTGTAAATCGCAGCGCATGGACCTGGGAGAATGCCCCCAGATTCACGACTTGGCCCTACGGGCTGACTATGAAGCTGCTCAAAAGAAGAAAGATCATTTTTATGATATCGATGTAAGTATTCACTTATCTGATTATTCTAAACAAACAAAAAAAAAATATATATATATATATAAGTATTATAGATAAATAATAAATTTGTCTGAAACAATTGTCATTTATAGGCTATGGAACATCTACAAAATTTTATTGCTGACTGTGATCGACGTACCGAACAAGCGAAACAACGTTTGGCGGAAACGCAAGAAGAGTTAAGTGCAGAGGTTGCAGCAAAGGCAAACAATGTACATATTCTTGCCGAAGAGATTGGTAAGAAATTAGCTAAGGCTGAACAACTAGGTGAAGAAGGTTTTGTCGAGGAATCTATGAAGCTGATGGGTGAGATCGACGAACTTCGTAAAAAAAAGAACGAAGCTGAACAGGAATATCGAAATAGTATGCCAGCTTCGAGTTACCAGCAACAGAAATTAAGAGTTTGTGAAGTGTGTAGCGCATATCTTGGCATCCACGATAACGACAGAAGATTGGCGGATCATTTTGGCGGAAAATTACATCTTGGTTTTATTAAAATTCGCGAAAAACTGGCAGAACTTCAAAAGACATTTGAGGAGAGGCGTAAGGAAAAACGTGACTCTTTGTTAGACAGACGACGAGATAGAGATAGAGAAGATCGTGATAAGGATCGTGATAGATCGGATAGGGGACGTGGTTTGGGATATAAGGAAAGAGATCGTGATCGTGATCGTGATCGAGATCGCGACCGTGAGCAACGTGATCGTGATCGAGACCGTGACCGCGATCGTGAACGCGACCGTGATCGTGATCGCGATCGTGAACGAGATCGCGACCGTGAGCAACGTGATCGTGATCGCGATCGCGACCGTGATCGTGAACGTGAACGTGAACGTGAACGTGAACGCGATCGCAGAGATAGAGATAGAGACAGAAGGAAGTCACGATCTCGAAGTCGTAGTCGAGGGAAGAGGTTGGTATCTAAGTAAAATTCCATTGTTTTGATTTTTTTTTTCTTTCTTTTTTTTTTTCATTCCTCTCTCTCCTATTATTATTATTATATATAAAAAAAAAATCAAACGAAATCAACATTCTCTCTTTTTCCTCCTGTTTCTTTTTTTTTTCTTTCTTCAACTGTTTTAGATTGAAACGTTCGCGAAGTGGCAGTCGTAACCGTCGATCTCGATCTCGACGCAGTGGATCGAACGATAGGAAGAGATAAAACTTTAAACGTATGATGTTTATTGAATGATTTGTTTTAAGATAATTTTTTCTTTTTCTTTTTCTTTCTTTCTTCCTCTATCTCTCTCTCTCTCTCTCTCTCTCTCTCTCTCTCTCTCTCTCTTTCTTTTTCTTTCTCTATTTTCTTTTTTCTACTTTTTGTTCTTTCAATTTCTTATAAACAAAATTCTTTTCTTTCTCTTCTTTCTTTCTTTCTTTCTTTTATATTTACTAAAATTTTATGCTAAATTCATGATTATGTGTAAAATAAATTGACTATCGTAAAATAAGTCGTATGTTAGGTATATTAATTAAAGAAATTTAATCCGATAACATCGGATTTTAAATATATGAAAAAGGAAGATGCATTTTGGCACTGTGATACAATATATTTGTTATGTTGTATCGTGTCATAAATTCTTCTTTGATTTCTTTAAAAAAAAAATAATAATAATAATAAACTATTAAAAAGAATCATATATATATATAAATAAATTAAAAACTTTATAAATTAATTATATATATATATATATATACACATATATTTTTTTTTTCTCATTTTTACCAGGTTATAGATTAGAACATAAATATATATAATTATACTTTTAGATTAGTTATCATTTATTGTAAATAAATAAAATTTAAGTTTAATTCGATACGTCTTAGAGATCATTTTTACGTGTTTATATGTATAATAATATAATTATTATATTTTATTATATATATATATATATAATAAACACGTATTTGTATTAACCGTTTGAGTGGAAATTTTGTTATCGTAAAATATCTCATTTGTCAAGTTGATTTTTTCTTTAAATATTCCTGGAACTCTCACACAAACGGTTAAAACAAATATTATCACGTTATTCTGATCAACGGAACCGGATGTATGAAATCATTATTATTCTGTTAATTAAAGCAGTTTACAAATTAAATATGTTACGGAAACAAAATATATACATTTAACATTATTTCTTTTTAATTACTGGTATTATTGTCATTGTGCTTCTTAATAATATTACGAAGAAAATTAATTATTAATAATATTATTAATATTATTATTACTATTATTATTATGATTAATAAGTTATAATAAAAATATAATAATAAAATAAAATAAAAAAGGATTAGTAGGAGGAAGGAGGGAGGGGTATATATATAAGTGATAAGAACAAAAAGAAATGGACGAATGAAAACTTAGTTTTTAAAATAAAACAAAAATTAATTACTTTGTTACAAATTGTATTATAATGACAATTAGCGTAGTATACAGAAAGAAATGATTAAAAAAAANGTTTTTTTGTTTTTTTTTTTTTTGTTTAATTTCAATCAATCCTTATAGAGACGAAGACGAAATGGTAAAAAATGAAAAAAAAAAAAAAAAAATTTTCGATCAAAATTGTAGCTCCAAGTTTATATATATATATATATATACGTGAAGGAGGAGCTTTTGAAGATTTTAATGTCATTCGTATTAACGTATATGAGAAAACCTTTATGCAGTAAGCTTTATATCACTTATAGATTTTCGAGTTATAGATAAAAGAGAATTAAATTTGCTAAATAATAGATGAAAAAGCAAAATGCGAGATTATATTCTTATAGATTTCATGTTTATCCTTTGTCAAAGTTACTATACATATTATATATATATATATACACACACACACACAACAACCAACCAACAACATTGCCGAACAAATCGCTTTATAAATAATTGAATGAATTTTATTTTTAAATATATATCCTTGTATTTGATTAATTTTGAACAAATATTTGATTAATACATCAATTACAATGAATTAAATGATTTCATTTATAGCAACAAATAATAATAGTTTACACATGGTCCCAAGGTTCGTTTTCATACTTTTGCAGTTGTTGTATACTTATTAAACAACGCCGTGTTTATACATAACTTTATGTAATTTAATTGAAAAGAAAATTCACTACTTTATTAATCAGAATTTATATAAAAATATGCAATAAAATATACTTTAATGTAAGTATTCTCATAAAAATGGTGCCTTTTTTTTTTTTAGGGCTTCTTTTCTTACATAAATAGACACAAATATGTGCAAGTATAATGTTCTTATAAATTTAAGAAAAAAAAGAAAAAAAAAAACAACCAATACACAGTTTCCTGAGAAAATATGAATTTGTTTAGTCCAAAATCGGGCTGAATAATTTTATTCATTATTTTTCATCAATAATATTTGATGTGTAATATTATGTAAGAATTATATCGAAATATAAATCAAATACACAGTTGCTGTAAAGTTTCACATAATAAACAACATCGGTAATTCGTTATTCTTCTTGTGATTATCGTTTGAAAAAACTACATATATATATATATATATAGAAATATAAAAATGCGAAGTATTAGATATATAAGATTATGATGTATAAATTATTATATTCACCTGATATTATATTTTTTTTGTTTAATGAATTTTTATCAAATGATATATATATATATATATCAGATCTTTTCTTTTCATTTGTTCTTCTTGTTTGGTTTTTTTTTTTTTACATAATCTTTATAATATTATCTATTATACTATTTTATATGCCACTGAATTTATCAAGCCGCCACCACCACTACGCATAAATTTGTTTACGCGCAATGTGGTTAAGAGTGATTATTAATTATCTAGTATAAATCGAAGATAAATCATTTCAAAGAAAAATTGCGATAGATTAATCTATCATTCTTAGAAAATCATTCTTCTTATATAATAAGCATTGCATTGACTGATTTTAGGATTGTTATCCATGTCGATATATAAAAAAAAGCAAACAGTGAGTGAGTGAGAGAGAGAGAGAGAGAGAGAGAGAGAGAGAGAGAGTCAATAATTCGTTTGCCTAGGAATTGGATGGCGAAGTACTAAAACACTGTCTGCTGATATTATGGGTAGCAAATTGACACAATGATGATTAACTAAATGACTTACGCTATCGAAAACACGGTCCTTTGTGCGAACCTGTAAATATGATTACTTTACTTTTTTTTTATTCTTTTCATTTTAACCCTTTGACTGCAAACAACATTTATAAATTTCCAATGAAAATTGTTCTCTTGTTACAAATATTTTCATGTTTTATAGGCAACACTAATGCAACATTCTTCTTTGTAGCGAATTGAGTTCTATGGTCACATTTTGTTTTTCTGATATTCCATAGTCAAAGGGTTAATTAGCTCAAACTATTAAAAAAAAAAATAAATAAAAGATACTTACAACACCTTCTGGATCTATCAATAACAAATGCTTCGGTGTATTATTATTCATACCAGTTAAAACGTATTGACCTGGAGAGCCTTGTGATTCGCGTACTAGAAAATCTCCATCCTATTTAAAATGAATGAAATTCATGTTTCATTATGATAGTTTATTATTTATTATTATTATTTATTGTTCAATTATACTGACTCTCATGAGCATAGATTCTGCTTCGGCACGACTAACGCTACCATGAAACCACGTTTCTTGCTTTAACTGATTTTTCTGTGAACGTGGACTTAGTTTACTCATTTCTGATATAGCAGAACTGAATGGTTCTGGAAAAGAAAAAAGATATAAAACATTATTATAATTTCTGTAATATTACAATAAAAATATTAAATATACATTATATTAACTTACGCATGTCAAAAACATCAAAAAGTGATGCAGTTTCACGATGATTGTCTCTGTTTGCAAGTATGACACTATCATTCATGTAATTATGTTCATG
The DNA here is from genome assembly GCF_001465965.1 of Polistes dominula. Next base: position 1,186,521 of record NW_015149006.1, on the reverse strand, counting down.
CACTACATTAAAACTTGAGGTAGTTCCATCTGCATTTAAATCAATTAAATTTCCAGTTTCTGTAATAAACAAATAATAATAATAATAATATTAAAAGTTGTACAAATTACAATGAGTAGATTTCGTTTTATAAATACATATAAATATTATTTTTTTTTTTTTAATGATAATATTACCCGTCCATTGTTGAAGTTGTCTATTATTATCAATAGATGAGCAAGAATCATGTAATACAGAATTTTGTGGGTTACATCGTGTTACTTGATTTTGCGTAGAGTGATGTTTCAAATTTGGTAATGTCGAAGCTGCATTGGGTAAAGGTGGTACTGGTGGTGGACCAATATCTGGTGGTACTTTTCCTGGTAGATCATTATAATAATCCCTATCTGCTTCCCTCATACCATTTAATACTGGGCTATAAAATAAAAAATATAATATAATAATAATAATTTCTTCTTAAATAATAAATTCTTTGTAATCTCTTGCATTATAACAACGTATGAGGAGACAATTGTGATATAATTTTCAGCTCAAACATAAATCTTACTCATCGTGAATTTTACAAACAAAAGGCACGCAGTTCTATGAATCATAGTGCAAGGGGTTTAATAACGAACTTACTGTAACGAATTTGGTTTAGTAAGAAATTCTTTGAATCTTATTTCGAATGCTTGACCGATTGTAGATATAACGTCTTGCGCTAATCCACCATCACATTCCAAAACATAACATGCACGCCATTCGTGCATATCTTTGGCAACATATGCAACAAAATCTAATATATCCTATAATTCAAAAAAATATTCTAGTTATAAAAATGATATATTAATATAAAATTAAAAATGATTGTTGTGTGTGATGATGAACTGTATAATACATACTGTATCGCCGCCAGAGGCAAAAGATATACGTGGCATATCATGTTTCGCAATAACTTGTCCCGTTTCTAAATTAGTTAAAGATAGACTACTACTGCTAATTGTCAAATTGATGCTAGTACCTGCATGTTCCATACGAGGCTTATCGGCTATTGCTCTTAAAACTTTTCTGTCAACCTACATTTTATAAATAAAATAATGAATTATATCTTATGTGTGAACATACATTTTCTTGACAAATAATAATTCATGTTTTACCCTTCTTTTTTTATCAGCTGATTTTAATCCAACAGCCTCGCAAACTCTATTTATACATTCTCTGTAAAACAAGAGATTTACTTATTTATACCAGTTACAAAAAAAAAATATAATCTATATAAATATAAATATATTTTTAATTACTTACTTAGCAACGCATGATCTTGTTTCAAAATCTAAACTCTTCATAGAAGTGTATACTTCGAGACATCCTATATACTGTAACAATTTATACCATTATTCATAAATATATTATATAATCGTTTGAAAAGATTATTACTATAAATATAACTTACTTTGACCATGTAAGTAATCCCTTCCTTACTTACTAAATTATCGGGATGTAACCATCCCCTTGCTGGTTTACTTATAAAACTACCACTCGTCGCCATACCTAAAATAAAACCCCCCAAATAATTTATATAAAGTATTTATATAGATATAAATAAAAAAATACTACACACAGAAATGAAATTAATTCTAAAAGAAAGATATATTTTAAATAATATAAAAATAATAACAATTTAGAATAAAATTTAAATAAAGAATAATCTATTTATAATCTTTAATAAATCAATTACTCTAATAAAAAATAAATCATATTAAAATGATATTAAAAATGACTATTGTTTAACAGATTTGAACTTTAGACTTTCACATCAAATTATTTTAATTGAATGACAAAGGAATAACTATATGAGTAATCATGATGATTAATTTTAATTTAAACAAAAATCTTAAAATAAATAAATAAATAATTAACCAAGTTAATAAAATATTACCCAAATTGTATTGTTGCTATTTAAAATGTTCTTCATACATTGATGACACTTCAAGTGGTATAAGGTAATTGCTTAAAAAAATTTGTTAATAGTTCTGCTGACGTTATTATTCTAAGAATAAATGATTTCAATTAAATTACTTGGATATGGGAATACGCAGGCACTGTTAATAGGCACTGGTAAAATGTCATTTTGTTAAACTGTCAAAGAAATGTAACACAAAATTCAACTGTCACTACAATTTTATAAATCTGAATGAGTGATCACACCCAGTGTTGCCATATGGTGTAATCAGGTATATCTACAAATTTGATGTTAACAATTGTCCTTTTAAAAGGTCCATTTGATTAGTTGACGATGCACAACAGAATAATTTTACTTTGACCAATCAGACGCTTTATACGTCATTTCGTTATATGATATAATTATCCTTTGTTATTTGAAATAAAAAAATTATTGTAATTTTTTTTTTTTATTAAAAAAATAATTAATTAATGTTTTATTACATTTTTAAGATTTTTTAAACATCTAAATTTATATATGCTTTTGTAATTCTTATCTTTGTGCGTTGATTGGTAATATAAAGTAAATATAAGACAACCAATCATAAGCGAGTATACAATAAAGTTCATTTCAAATATTTCTATGTTATTTTCGCGGTTCTTTAGCCGGTAACAATAGCAGAGTGTTTAGGATAGAAATTAAAAAAATGGCGCGAGATAATGATACCGATGAAATGATGGAAGTTGATGTTTTACCATCTACGAGTGGACATAATTCGAAAAGTAAAGAACATTCAAATAAATCTTGTGATTTACCTTGGTAGGTTTCAACGTTTTTGAATTATTTTTTCATTTATTTTGTTTTGTTAAATTAGGTTATCTTATTTTCATATGTGTTTTCACATGTTCTTTAGATAATCAAATTATATTACAATATTACTGTATTTTTAGTTATTTATTATTAACTTAAAATCAAATGTATTAACATTTTTCAATTATTTTATGTCATAATGCAGGATTGAGAAGTATCGTCCACAAGTATTTACAGATATCGTTGGCAATGAGGATACTATTGCTCGTTTATCTGTTTTTGCACAACATGGAAATACACCAAATATTATTATCGCAGGACCACCCGGTGTAGGAAAAACTACAACTATTTTATGTTTGGCACATTTACTCTTAGGTCCATCTTTTAAAGATGCTGTGTTAGAATTAAATGCATCTAATGACAGAGGAATTGATGTCGTTAGAAATAAGATCAAAATGTTTGCGCAAAAGAAAGTAAGTTAAAAAAAGAAAAAAAAAGTTTTATATCTATATAGAAATAATAATATTTATTTTATCTGTAATTATATAATTTAGGTCAATTTAACGAAAGGAAAACACAAAATAGTTATTTTGGATGAAGCTGATAGTATGACTGATGGAGCCCAACAAGCTCTTCGTCGTACAATGGAAATATACAGCAATACAACTAGATTTGCATTAGCTTGTAATAATAGTGAGAAAATTATTGAACCAATACAATCACGTTGTGCCATGTTAAGATATGGGAAATTAAGCGATGCCCAAGTCTTGGCAAAAGTCATAGAAGTTTGTCAAAAAGAAAATGTAATTTCTTTTTATTACAATATTATTAGTACTTTTCTATTAAAAAATATTATATTTTTATTAAAAATTAATTTATAGGTTTCTTATACAGATGATGGCTTAGAAGCCATAGTATTTACAGCTCAAGGTGATATGAGACAAGCGTTAAACAATTTACAATCTACCCACAATGGATTTGGTCATGTAAATGGTACAAATGTTTTTAAAGTATGCGATGAACCACATCCTCTTTTGGTAAAGGAAATGCTTGAATTGTGTACGCAAGGAAATATTTGTAAAGCGTTTCAGGTAAAATTTATATTGTATCATGTAAAATTTACTTTTTCTCCCAAAATTTATACATTTATCAAATTCTTAGTTTTATATTTTGTTTCAATAGATAATGCAACATTTATGGAACTTGGGTTACTCTGCAGAAGATATCATTGGAAATATATTTCGTGTTTGTAAGAATCTTCCTATTGAAGAAAAATTAAAATTGGAAATGGTAAAGGTAAGAGTTTCTTTATTTCATATCTATATTTATTCCATAGAATCAATTTATTATAATAATTATTTATTGTAATATTTATTGTTTTAGGAAATAGGAATTACACATTTAGGAATTGTGAATGGTATTAATAGTTTATTACAAATGAATAGTCTGCTGGCTCGACTATGTCAAAAACATATTTCAAAAAAATGAAAACCTTCAATTTCCTTGAATTTATATGTAAAAGTAATGAAATCAATTTCAAGTATAATATTTACATTTATAAATTGCCAATATTTTTGTACAACATGTACATGGACTATTTTATTTCATCATTTAAATATTAATTTATGAATAAGATTACGAAAGAATTGATACGAGAAATAAAAAAGAAATAATAAATGAAGAAAAAGCAAATCGAATCGTAAGTTTTCGATTAATACGTTTTTTTCACGTAGGATCTATTCGAGGGCGCTGCGAAAGTTTTCGCAGTTAGCATGAAGTTAATCGAAGGTGTCGATTCTTACAAAACATTTATTACAACGGATAGACAAATGTTATAATCTTATTTATGAAATATTTCATCGTGCTAATTATTTACAACGATTCGTAAAAAATAGAATTAATTAAAGTGCAATAGAAATAGATAAAGAAATCTAATACGAATAATACAGTGTCAAATATCTACTATATCGAAAGATACGATAATATGTTGAAGATTGCCGGCATTGACTTTAAAGATAGTACCACATTAAACAGACAGATGTCGCCGGGAGCATAGTTATTTGAGGCGCGGCGCAGTGTGCTTTGCATCACTGAACGAGAAACTCTTTCGAGAAAATATCATGCGATATATCCAGTGGAATTTTATGCACTCATGTCACGCATCCTCGAATTTAAATAATCTCAACCACAGACCAGGCTAAACTATCGGTATCTAGCAATAAAAAAATAAAGAAAAGAAAAGAATAACAATAATAAAAAAAAAAAAGTAAAAAGATAGCTAAAACGAACGAACGAAAAGTCACGAAATTTTTTTTTTCTTGTTTTTTTTTCTTTCTTTTTTTTTTTTTCTTCCTTTATATCAAAAACATTGATCATTATCAAATAGGAAAATAATTAATTCTATTCTACGAATAATCATCGTGGCACTCTCGTACGATTTGCACTGACTTTATTTATAGTGTCTGGTTATTTTTGCATGTGTTTCTTTTAAAACAAGATGCAGCTGTCCGCTGCTGGCTGATAGCACATTCTCTTGTACGTATTTTTGTAAGTTTGCTTCGTTAGAGAAGAGACAGACAGGGCAACACTAAATTAAGGCATAAGTAGTTAAAAGACAGATATCAGTGTATAGTACTTTTCTATATGGACGCATTAGTCCGTGATACGTGGGTGTGTTAATATACGTACAAAAAGAGTATTATTTGTTATTTAATTCTATTTCAATATATATATTTTGAACATTTTATTTTATATAATGAAGTGGACGTTTAACGTTAAGTGATAATAATATATAATATTTATGTCGAGGGCAAGTGTTAAGAAGAATTAACACGTTCGAAACTCGAAAATCGTGGTCTTCTTTTGATTCAAGTGATATACAGGTATAACAAGGACAATTCAGGCTATCTATCTATCTATATATATATATATATATATCATGAATATTTATATTAAATTATTATTATGGAATATCTTTTTTCTTAATGTAGTTCTACCTTTCTTTAGACAATAATTATATATATCTTAATGCTGTGCATGTAAATGTTATATATAATACAATAACCTTGTATGTGGTAGGTAATCGGTTAACAAACAATCCATTTAAAGACAATGTTCATTACCTGAACTGTTCATTAACCGATCAACAACCACTGTATGGTTTTACAAATTTTAGACACAGCATTGGTATTTCTTGTGTTCATTCTGTGAAATGTTCCTTATACAAACCATGTGTTTTTTTTAAACAAATGAGAAGTAACTTTATATATCTTTATATTCGATTTTATAACGATTCATCGTTAAAAAATAAATCAAACAAATGAAAATTAAGATCTGAATTATACTTGTTATCAATTATCATTGTTATTATTATTATTGTGAATTTAAGTTATTAATATGATTCAATGTTTTTATGTTAAGGTTTTAAAAAAACGTTAGGTGTATCAATTAGCTGCTGTTTAAAAAAAAAAAAATAAATAAATAAAAGAACAAATGGAGTCTGCTGTAACTGGACGAAGACGAACTGCCACACGGCATTCTGCTGAAGATCAAGCTCTTGACCAAATAGCTAAAGAGGTATGACATAATAATATGTTCGTTTATTCGCTTAGAATTATTGTTATTGATAAAAATACAAAATTCTTATTGAAAGTTATCGCTTTATAGTATGTAGAACGGTGATATACATGTGTATATTTATGATTTGCTTACTTACGTCTTATTAAATTTTCATTTCATACCTGTTTATTAATTATTATTAATTTATTAATATAAAATTAGTATATATATATATATATATACTTATATTGCTGTTGTATATTCACATTTCTGTAAGAGGAAGAGACATATAAAGTAATACTTTTTACCACTGCTAAGTTACACGTTATAAACCACAATGATAAGAGCTTATCATAAAGATAAGATAGGAATTTCAGGAAAACAGGTAACTTTGCCAATGGAATAAGGCTAAAAGTGAGTATAACTAAATAAACTACTATACATTTTGGTTATTCAAACAAACGAAAAAAAGAGAAATTCATTATTCAAATAAATATTATTATTAAATATAACATATATTGTGTGTGTGATAAGTGTTTTATCTTTTTTTTCTAGTGAATTCGTAATATTTTGTTAATAAGCATTAAATAAATTCATATATATATATATTTATTTGTGCTCTCAACATTAAATTCTAAAAGTATGTCAAGCTTACAAAATATTTTAAGTGTATTATTATTTTTGTTGAATAATTGTATATCCTTTTGTTACACGCTCATACACATATGCATATATATATATATATATATTAGTAAAGAATTGATCTAATCTAGCAATGTAAATAATCAATTGAATTTGAAAATGTTTTTGGTAACAGGATGGATTTTCCATACATACTTTCAGGCAGAAGCTCGACTAGCAGCAAGAAGACAAGCAAGAGCAGAAGCTAGAGAAATTCGAATGCGCGAATTGGAAAGACAACAAAAGGAAGCAGAAGAAAATGCTGATAGGGTTTATGACATGTGTTCAGGTAACTATTATCAAAATATATATTTTGTGTAAATATAAAATATAACAATGGTCTTGAATTAATTCTAATTACTACATTACATTTCATTTGTTTGTAGATCCTAATAGAGCCATGAGAGTAACTCCAGATCCTGTGAGGACGTCACGTTTGCTCACAAATTCGAATAATTTTCAATCCAGTTGTAAATCATCGGAAGATTCATTAGAAGATATAGGCCTTGGTAGAGATCTTAGGGTACGTGTTTTATTCTTATTATACTATGTTAATTAGAATTAACATTGAACTGTTAAAATACTGAAAAAGATTATATAATTACAGTTAGAGTTGAAGGAATTTGAAGAGAAGTTTCGAAAAGCTATGATAGCTAATGCCCAATTAGATAATGAAAAATCTTCTTTTGCATATCAAGTTGATATATTGAAAGATAAATTGGAAGAATTGGAAGAAATGGCAGCTCAATTGCGTAGAGAACTTCGAGAGAAGAATCGAGATGCCGAACAGTTAAAACGACTTAGTCAAAGATTAAAAGATGATTTAGATTTATGCAGAACACAGTTATTAGAAAGGGATACACTCATTCAGGTATATTTTCTTTTTTATAATATGAAATTTCTTTACTCTTAAAAATTAAGTTAAGTATGTGGTTGATGATGATGATGATGATGATATTGTTTATCGTGTAGGAAAATGGATTAGTAATAGTTGAAGATGAAGGTACCGATGAAGAAGAAGATGTTGAAGGTGGATCCTGCCATAGGAAAAGAGTATTAGTTAGTAAAGAATCTGCAGATTTATTAGAAAATGCTGGCAAAGGATCCTTGGGTATGTAATCCTAATGTAACATTATTTATATATTATAAAATTAATATAAAAAAATGAATATATATAAATTTAAAAAAATATTCATTTTTTTGTTGTTGTTGTTGTTGTTATTGCAGATGTTCGACTGAGAAAGTTCGCTTCGGAGAAAAAAGAATTAGAAGATCAAATACGACATTTAAGATTGGAATTAGAAGAAACCAAGAATCGCATAAGATCTGAGAGATCACCGGGTGCAGTATTAGGTTGAAGTTAAATCTGTACATTACGTGTGTGATGGAGTATATACATCTTTTTTTCTTAATTTTTAGTACTCCATAAAATGGTCTTATAAAAAAAAAGAAATAGTTACGAAATGTTATTTTATCTGTAATATTAATTGACAATTTCATTAAATGTTACTTTATATGAGCTGTTTATTTATTGAAACAGGTGGCTTAACGGATTCTGAAGATATTCAACGAGAAGCTAATAAACTTTTAGCTGACTACAAATTCAAGCTGCAAAAGGCGGAACAAGACATGTCTACTTTACAAGCCACTGTAGCTAGATTAGAAAGTCAAGTAATACGCTATAAGTCGGCGGCAGAAGCATCTGAAAAGGCAGAGGATGAACTCAAAGTTGAAAAAAGAAAATTGCAAAGAGAAGTAATGGAACATTTTTTAAATATCTTTTTTGTTTTATATGTATACTTAACAATAATAAAACTTATTCTTTTATATTTTTACAGGTTAGAGAGTCTCAAGGACGTGTCGAAGAACTCGAAACAGCGAATTCTCATTTACAAAGGCGATTAGATAAACTTAAAAATGCTAAATCTGCTCTTTTTAAAGATCTTTGATGAAATTATTTTATTTCTTTTTGAATCTGTCAAGTCTACCTTGTCTTTTCTCTTCTGTGCTATAGACAGAAGGCATTTATTTAATAATTTTTAAATAATAATAATAATAATAATAATAATAATAGTAATAATAATAATAATAATATTGCAGAATATATCAAAGAGTTATTTGGCAATTTGGTAATAACATTTAACAGAGAATATGTGTACTGTTATCAAATCTTTTATAATTTAGAGAGCTTTTATCATTTAGAGAATGACACGTATAGAAATATTTATACTAATGAATTTGTACGCAAAGTCATTCTTTGTTTTTATCTGGTCTTTTGGTAATAAGCAGTTTAATGGCAATTTAACAACGAGAAAATGCTTGTTTAGTAATAATATTTCAGGCATTTATATTACTTTATTAATTTATAAATAGTTGTGTAAAGACAATTTGTGCATGTACATAACATTGTTATGTTATAACAGCCTATCGGTTTTTATTTCTCTCTATACATTAATGGCATCAATATTACAAAATGAATTGTGTGTTACGTTTTGACTAATTAAATTATGTCAATATGTAACATTATAAATATATATATATTCCAAGAGTTTATATAAATTTTAAATTAATATTTCGATTTTTGTGAAATCTTCATTTTTTACAATCAAAGTGCATACAAATTTAATATATCATAGTTTGAAGTGAAGATAAAATGAGAGAGAAAGAGAGAAAATATTATGATTTTTGCAATTATATATATATATATATAAAAGTTAACATATTTTAATAATTTATATACTTGATATAATAAGTATACTTAAAAATTTCTTAAACTTTAAAGTATTCTTCTAGTGTAAAATGGATCAATTACGAATGTATTTAAAGAGTTTGAACATTTGAAATTATGAGTTACATAATATTAGTCTTCAATTTGTATTCCTCTCTTTGATCCTTTATTAAATATTTCAAACATTTTCAAATGCATTTTATAATTAAAAGATTATCGAGACACAAGATAGATTATAAATGGCAAAAACCACACCGGACTGATCCTCCCTAGTAAATCATAACAAATTAATATACTTACAAAAAAGAGATGCATAATTATAAAAATATCCTTACTGTGCAGAATAATAATAATAATAATAAAAGGAAGATATAAATGATTGTATACTATGTTAAAAAAAAAAAAAAAAAGAAGAAAATAACGCGCCAAAAGAAGTATAACTTCAAAAAAAAAAAAAAAATAAAAAAAACAAACATATCCCCGAATATGTTGGTAGTGAAAGTATATTTATAATCGTGTTGCATTTATAACTCTTATATCAAAATAATTTCGAAAACATTGCGACTGATATAAAAACTACAGAAAAATTAGATGTACAATAGTGTGGTCTTTGTACATTTAGAATAAATTCAAATATATTGTTATAAATGTATGTGATATTCTTTGTGTATTCAACAAAGTTTTGTCCATAATCGGTAGTACGACGACTAATGCGAATATATACAATGTACATATATATACTTCCAATGTTGTCCTATTGTAGAAATTTACCCGTCATAATATCATCAGTTAAAGAGAATCAAACTATATTTAAAGAAGTTTTATCTTTGCTCTCTAATAATGCGTGCCAAGGGATAGCAAAAAAAAAATGTGTTAACCAGTTTGTTGTTTAGAAACGTATACACATTTTTAATGGTCCATAATATTATTCCAAATGAAACAACAAAAATAATAATAATAATAATAATAGTAATAGTAATAGTAATGTTTAATTATTGATTAATAAATTAAAAAGAAACAAACAATATTATTATAAGCTCATCATTTTTTCAAGTTTTATCTCTTTTATTTTTCTCTTTTAATTAATTAATTACCTTATATGTATTTAATTCAATGTTTATTCTTCTTGATTAATATAACATACTTTGCGTAATGAACGATGGATGAGCTTTCAATTAATAATAATTGAAAATATTAAAACTTACTAGAGCAATACCTTTATTTAATATTTTAATACAATATTATTACAATATATATTTTATTTAATTAACAATCAGTTAAGATATATCAAACACAGTACCGTATTCTACTAATATTTACAATTGTTTAAACATTAAATAACTCATATATATATATATACACATTGTAATTTGAAATGTTATTACAAGTGTATCGAAAATTTAAATGTGCGGAGTGACGTCACGAAGATCGAACATTCGATTATTTTTACGATTATCGAAATACATCGAAACAGTATTATTTCGTATTTCGACGAGTTATCATCGAAACTTTTGACTTCTCATTAGAGGTAAGATTTAAATCATTATTTTTATCATATTTTTCAATAAGATACAATATACGCGAAGTATAATTAAATAATGTTTAAACAATAGAACATTTTTCTTTTTTTTTAAATATTATATACCTATTAATATACTTCAAATATTAAATAATTTTATTTATTATTTTATTGGATGAAAATTTGAAACTCAAAATCATTAATAATTAAGAACGTTAAAATAGATGTATTTTACTTTTAGGCTAGTGCAAAATCATGGTTGAAGAATCCTTAATAAACAACTATGATCGAATTAAAAGAAGATTCACATTAAACGTGATTGATTAATATAATATTGTAACTCGTGGATCTCCATATGTAGCAACCTCCACGCGGTGAGATCTGGGTCGGTATTACTTGTGATCCATCTAAATGTAATTGTAAATCATGTAACGCAAGTACTACCGAGCAAATGGCTACATATTCCAGGACACTTTTGAAATATTTATTAATCATTATTCTATTTACATTATACATTAATAATTATATTTCCGAAGATACTAACAAACAAAAGATAACATTAAATATGAAATAATTTATTAAAGAAATGCACTAGACATTTTCAAATTTAAATGATATTTCATGATATTTTTGTTAAAATTTTAGATGTAAATTATAACAATTTTTCTATATTATTATCGTGAAGTGTGTTATCCTTGGGTTTGAAATGAATTAGATTAAATAATATAATGCACGTCATTTTAACATATAAATGAATATCAGTGGTAGGGATAGAAGTTTCATTTTTCGCCACAGTTTTCAAGAGGCGCTACTGTAGATAACTTGATTTTTCTCAACAATCTTGATAATCGTGTCTATAAATTTTTCTATGAAACTAGCTCAAATCGCGAATTAACAGTTTTTATGAGAATTCGAATTCGTCATGTAATAAAATTTGTTGATTTTTTTTTTGATCGATTTGACAAAATAATTAGTTTAATAAAAAAAAATAAAAAAAWAAAAATATGTAGCATGTGTGAATGTGACATAAATAAAATAGTAACTTTTGTATTTGAAAATATAGTTAAAAAAAAAAAAAAATAAAAATTATTACACACATTTGGTAACCGTGCATAAACGGGAGTTAGCAGCTGGGAAGTTACAACGATGTCGTCTGTTGTAGAGAAAATACGGCATTGTCAGCGAAATATTAAGAAATATTCTGATAAAGAAGAAAAAGTCAGTATTTTTAGTTATTATTATTATTATTATTATTATTTTCGATAATAGTGAAGATTAAATATTGCGATATGAAAAGAAATAATTTAACAAAAAAAAAATCTTAAATGTATACGATAACCTATGAAAGTTTTCAAAAAGAATGAATTTGATACATCATGATCTCTTAATAAAATAATATTACTGCGCGTTTCAAAAAATGTATATTTATATTAAATTGCTTTTCAATGACTTTTGTAATGAAATGATAATATATTTAACCTATGTATATATGTATTTACTTAAATACATATTAATGAATGTTATAAATTGAACATCTTGATCTGTTGCTTATTTGTGAGGAAAAAAAGGGGAGGGGGAAAGAAAGAACATTGTATGCATAATAGTTTTAAAAGCAATAATTATTTCTATTTTATTTACATTATACCTTTAATATTAGGTTTATCTTTTTTTTTTCTAAATGTAAACACATGTATACACACATACAACTGTTTCATATATATTCTTTTATATTTATCTATAAATTCAGATAAAAATTTAAATGTTGTTATTGAATAATGTTCTCTTATATTTCAGCTAATGAAACAGAATGAAATTGAATTGTATTTCATTATTTTCTTCTACGATTACTTATTTATAGATGCTGCATTATATACAAAGACTGTATAATTTACCAGTAACGGTACAACATCTTCAAGATACAGGAGTAGGGCGTACTGTTAATGGATTAAGAAAATATGAAGGTGGTGTTGGAGATGCTTCCAGAGCTTTAGTGGCAAAATGGAAAGCTATGGTTGCAGATGAGGAAACAAGTGAAGGGGAAGACGATGAAGCCTGTGTTCCTGATGTTTCTGAGTGTTACGATAGACCGGAATCTCCAATGTTAAAGAAAAAACAAGAAGCAGATAGTACGGTGAAAATATCAAGGTATTTTATAGAAATTTATTATGTTAATAAATAAAAATACAAATAATATCGAGGCAATGTATTAACAAATGATTAAATTCAAAATACAGACATGAAGAAAAAGTAGATAAAAATGAAATATCAGAGCATAGCTCGAAACATTCTAATAAGCATGATATCAAAGGTAAATCTGAAAATGAATCTAACGTAAATAAGGAATCATCGAAGACTTTGAAACATGAGTCACAAAAAGAAAAACATGATAAAAGTCATTCTAAACACGAGTCAAGGGATAATAAACGATCTTATTCTAACGATCCTAAAAGCAGTAGTAGTAGTTCTTCTACGCATGTAAAAAAATCTACTGATAAATCTTCTTCTCATAGTAATAAATTAGATAGTACTACAGATAAACAAGACGAATATAACAAAAAAAGAAAATTAGACAATTGCAATAGTGGAAAAAAGAAATATAAAAAGCCAAAACTTTCTGAAAATGAAAGTGATGATGATAGAACTAGTTCTTATAATACGGATAAACAAAATGTCAACGATTTTCAAACGGAATTAAATAAGAAAACACATATTGAAGTTAAACAGGAAGACGTAAATAAAGTTGAATCTAAAAAAGACAAGAGTAAATCTCGTGAAAAAGTTAAATCAAGTTCGTCTAGTAAAGAGGAAAAAGTACACGATGATAAAAGTAAAAAGAAATCAGAGGAAAGTAAAGAAAAACAAAAAACGGACAGTCATCGTTCTAGTAAAAGTTCTAAATCAAAAAGTCATCATAGTAGTTCTAGTAGTAGAGATCATGCTAAGGATAAAGACAAAGATAAAGATAAGGCTAAGGATAAGGATAAGGATAAAGATAAGGATAAAGGTAAAGATAGAGATAAAGATAAAGACAAAGATAAAAGCAAAAGAAAAGAGAACGAAGAAAGAAGACATAAGCATCAAAGTAAAAGTAGCTCTGATTCGAAAGAAAGCAAATCTGATTCAAAAGAAAGCAAATCTGGTTCGAAGGAATCAAAAGAAAAAGTCAAAATCAAACAAGAAATCAATGGAGACGAAGGAATCGATTGTAACTCCGGTTAGTTTTTATATTTTTTATATTACATAATATATCAAAAGAAATATATATATATATTAAGATTTATTTATATAGTAAACATCTTTTTTCGGCAGGTGCAAGTTTTGCAGAAGCTCTTGGAATGTGTACAGTTGCACCAGGATCAAAGAGGCGTCATAATAATTCTCCTAATTTAAATTCTTCAAAAGGTTTCAAATCAGAAACAAATGTATCGTCTACTCTCAATAACAAAAAACAATCGTCTACGAAACCCGAAGCTACAAGCAGTGATAGTTTAAATGTAAATTATTTTTATATATATATATATATATATTTTACTAACATATTTTTATTAATAACACTCAATGAAATTACTTTAAAATAATTAATATACAAGTTTGTGCTTTTCATAAAGATTTTCATTTGCAGCCTTTGCCTCTTTTAGCATCAAATGTAAAGTTAGAACCATTAAGTGTGAATTTGGCATCTACATTACCTGAAATAAGTCCTAATTACAAACCACTGTCATATATTAATCCTGTACATCGTAAAGAGGAAGATAAAACTCTTACTGACGTAATTCACGTTAAAAATCAAAGGTAATTTATTAATACATTTAGATATGTTTGTGAAATAGATAACGTTGAATGTGTGAAGTTATATTATATTATATGCTTTATTTTAGGACCAAAGTATATTCTGGGAATAAAACTGGTTATACAAGTGTACCTTCTCTTTACGAAATTTGCATAAGAGTGTTGATAGAGAATATTGATGGTAATATTTTATTTTTATTAATTTTTAAATACTATAATTAATTTTCTATTCATATATATATATGGAATTTGTAAAAAAATTAGACCGTTGAGTAATTGAAACTGAATCTTTTGTTATCCTTCGGTAATAACCTCTTCACAAATGCCTATTTATTTGAAATAAAGTTACACGTTCCTATATATAGATATAATTTTATTCTATAGCACTTGAATTTACTGGTGGTGTCCCATATGACATAATAAAGCCAGTTTTAGAACGAGCTACGGCAGATCAGTTATACATGTTAGAACATCATAATCCTTATTTAATTGAAGATACGGATTCTTTATGGCAATTTCATTGTAATCGAGAATTCAGAAATAAACAAAGACAGGAAATGGAATCATGGCGTGAGATGTATATGGTATTATAAACTTTTTTTATTATTTATATAACATATTTCAATGAGACAATAAATAACTCACGTTATTATTTATAAGGTAATAATAATAATAATATTCATATATTTTTGTAATATAGCGTTGTTTGGATGAAAGAGAAGAAAAATTGAAAACCTTAACTGCCAATATAAAACAATCTATAGATAAGACTGTACCATTAAGATCAGCTAAGCTTGCATATGTTGATAATGTTGTTAAACCTCCTAGGAATATTTTAAAAAAGCAAGCTAAGTATGGAACTAATTCGATTCCTACATCGACGTCTGATTTGAAAAAAAAATTGATCGTTGGTGGTGGACCTAACGCAGCAACTAATATATCTGTACCACCACCTCCAATGAATCGAGTTAAACCATCTTGTAAGTTAAATTATATGATAAAAACATTTGTACATTAAAATTATTATCAAATGATAATACTTATACATTTGTTCCTTCTTAAATTATTAACATTTTTATCTGTTTCATTAATAGCGAGCATGGTAAAGAAGACAAAAGCACCTCTTATGGCAAAAGCTCTACAATTAATAAAAGGGCGTTACAAGCGGTAGTTTGTATAAACATTTTGTAGGTATATTTTTAACTATAATGTATAAATAATGTTTCCACTATAATATTTTTTTAACAATTATGTTGTGATATGGGTAATATTCTTCTATTTCGAAAGACAAATTATGTTGCAAGATTATATATTTAACATTTATATTCTTGTAATATTGATTTTTAATTTACACGCATATAACATATGAATATCATTATAGAAATATTTGATGCATTTAAGAGTAATAATTCAAAAGGAAGAGAAAATTGTTAGATTTATACAATCCGAACTGAAATGTAAATGTTTAATTTACTTTGGTTTGAATTGTAAAATATTAATTTGACGTGTGCTCGTTTTCAAAATTTATATGCTTCCATATTTTGATTATGTGTTTTATACTAAATATATACGTATTTCTGTTTTGTGACATTACATACACTGAAACAGAGACGTGCAAATGTTTAGTTCGAAAATAAATTATTCTTCTTTTAATGTTGTTTAACACGTTGAGTACTACCATGTCAGTCATTAATGATTAACACTGAATTTCCGTTTAGGTCGTGTTAGGCTCCGGTGTCTGACGCTCAACTTTTCGTTTTGACGCGCATGGCTTGACGAAGATTTCTGTAAGAATTTGCGTGGCACTCAACGTGTTAATTGTCCTTAGTCAATCATATTTTTAAAAAATAAGCTACAAAGACCGCGAATTGAAAGGGTCGCGCTCAGGGACGGGATCACTGGCGGGATTTGGTTATTTGCGGCAATGAACTTTCGAGTTCTTAATGCAAATTAATAATAATAATAATAATAATAATCAAGCATGTTTAATCTTCGAACAATTCAGATAAGAAATATTTGTGTTGGTAATTATGACAGTAGAGTAAGTGAAGAAAATGAACAAAAGTATAATCATATTTATTTTATAATATAAATAATTATAATAATATGTAGTCAATCATAAGATTCATTTTTTATTTTTCTTCATTATATTTGACTTACTCTAGTGTCATAAATGAAAGGCACATTTATAGAAATCGATCATTTTTAAACTAACATAGTAAAGTTGTCGTGGCTGTGAAAATATAACGATGATAAAGGAGAGAGAGAGAGAGAGAGAAAAAAAAAGGAAATCTAATTATGAAAGCCAATTGCGAGCTTAGCGAGCTAATCTTGTACGTCTCTGCAACAAAAAATCATCATCTTAAATATGTGATCAAATTTTTATTTACATTAACTTCAATAATACAAAATTTTAGGATTGAAATTACAATATACATATTTGATCATGTTTTATGATAAGACATATAAAAGAATAATTGTTATGAAATATGTGCTCTTCTCACTTTTAAGTTTTATAATTTAAGTGTAATTTATAACAAATGGTCTAAATAGCAAAATGATTAGTCTACTTTTAGTACTACTATTATCAATTTAGTTTGTTAAATAATATCCAAATATTATGTTCATACAGTATACTTATTAGTGATTATTTTAAATGAATAGTAATTTAATTTTAAAATTCATTAATACACTGAACGTATATATGAGTTAATTAGATACCTAAATGGTTCACGTTGAACACACACATATGCCCCTTTCGTCCTCAAAGGGTGAAATTTTTGTTAAGTGTTGAGTAACATCAGTAGATTATTTTCATGTTTATAATATTCAATTGAGTTGTATCAACTTGAAATTCCAAAGTTTTGTTGATCTCTTTGACTATGGCATAATCTTGCACGAAACCATCAATTATATTCCATATGTCAGTTGATATGAATTACCGTTGCAATTTGTTTGTAATTACAGTTATGTTCATTTATTCATCCTTCTCTCTGTGAAGAATAATGTATATATATGTGCCTTTTACAGTCAAAGAGTTAATTAATTTTTCTCGATACATCTACGATAATTGTTAAATGGTTTTGCGTTCGTGTTTAGAATAATTGTATGTGTTAAAGAAAATCTCTAATTTTTAATAAACACATAAAAAGAATGGGGGAAAAAGAAAAAAAAGGAAAAAACGAAATATTTGAAATTGCAAAAAAAAAAAAAAAGATATAAATAGTTGCCATTTTAATTAATCATTATGCTATTATGGAACATTGGAAATTTATAATTAATAATTCATGAAACATTAGTGTTCCTATAATTAATTTTAAAGTAATTACCTCTTGTACATATAACATTATTACAAAATTATACATACTACATTTCTCAATAATTTCATTCGTATCGTAATAAATAGATTGCGATGACATCATGCTCTAATATGTTTAAGTTAATAATTTTGTAGCATAAGAAAGATATTTTATATACGCCATGACATCATAATAATTATTTGTAAAAATACAGATATAATTACATCACGAATCAAAATACAATATAATATAGTTTGAATCAATTTCATTGTAATATTTTCTTTATTTGTAATTACAAATCTATTGGTTGATAAAGATACTTTATTAAAATAATGTAATTAATACTTTAGTTTTTTTTTTTATAAATAAGAAGAATGCATACATTTTACACATTTAATTTTATGCATAGATTTTTCCGTTTAAATGAATATATATATATCATCTAGTAATGAAAATATATTCTTAAAAATATGTGCATGAAAATTAAATTTCAATATGTGAAAATTTGCATAGAATTGAATTATTTTATTTTATATTATAATTGGTATTTAATATAATATAATATTTTTGTTGTTGTGCGAATGTGATATAAAACATGATAAATGATCGGGTAAATTAATTTTACTTGTAATATGTTTCCATATATTTGTATATAAAAATAGTATTAGTTATATTAGTATTATTATTATGATATAGTTATTATTCTGTATTTATATTAGGGAATATTTAAAACAAAATTATTATCTTATAAACTAATGTATGCATCGAAAAAATATTAAAATTTCATTAAATTCCACATCAAATAAAATGTGGAATTTACTTAACATCGTGCGAACATAAATTCTTTCAACAATAATAAAATATTTCCGATTCTTTTATTTTTTTCCATCTCAGCATATACATAAATATATACATGTAATTATAATTAAAAAAAAAAAAAAAAAAAAATCATAAATGTAATAATAAAATCAAAATTGTCGTCTATAATATATTTGAAAAGCGCGCTCAAATTGTTGCTATGGTATTGTATCGTGAATTTGTATTCGTTATAAGGTATTTACAATCTTATCCAATCATGTGCCAGTATTAGATAGAAAGATTTCATTGATTAGTCGATTTTAGCTGATGCAGAAAGTTATGCAATTGTGAATGGATACTTAAACGTCGTTGCCAAAGTTTATTATTCATTATTGTATATCGAATGACATTTAATTGAGAATCAACCTTAAAACGACGACAGAACTTCAGTGGCTGCTGTCAAAGGTTGAACGAATGGGTTTTAATGTCAGTGAACGTGCAGAGTAATCTTATAATAAATTAAATTGTGAGTGATAAAACAAAAGTTATATCGTTATCATCTGTTCTTAGTGTGGGGTAAGCACCACCTATCAAATTATATTCGTTTTTTCTTTGACATTTTGATGTTTCAAGAAGAAATCTGCTGCATTTTCATTAAGAATATTATTTGCTATCATCTCTGATGAGAGATGATTAATAGTTAAATAATAATTATAAATCTTTACATATATACTTCTTGTTAAACAAATTTTAATGATTTAACGTTAATGTTATTACAACAATTTTAGTTTATGTTATAAATTGTATTATTTCAAAAAGAAAAGATCAAAAGGAAGAAAATAAGTCGTTATCCTTTCTTTCTTTCTTTCTTTCTTTCTTTCTTTCTTATACTACACGTGTAAACGAGCTTTAATTGTATATACATACTTATTGATGTGACACATTTCCCAAATTTTGTATTCTCAATTTAATTTAGCCCCAATTCACTCTATATGTCTACAGTATCGTTTTATTACTATTGAGAAATACAAGCTATTATAATCTTCAAATCAGAATAAACTGATTCTCTTATATATCCTATATATATATATATTTGATCAACAATTTATACATTTTGAAACAATATATTTCAGTTTAAATATATATTGAATATAAATATATGAATGTTTATGACAGTAACAATAATAATAATAATAATTGACTACAATGATGTAGATATCTAATAAGTATTTTTAGAACAAGTAAAAAAAAAAACAAAAAAGAAAACGATTTTAAATGTAATTGAATTCTTTGAAAGAGAAACAAAAAAGTTATACATTGATATTATTTAAATGATTATTATTATCGTTTGATTATATTTGTATATGATTATAAATAGACATTTTTTCGTTATGCATAATAGTAAATATTTTCTAGATTTAATGTTACAATTATTGTTTTTTAATAAAAAAAAAAATATGAATTATTATTAATATTAAAAGTAATTCTCTTGTTAAATTTTCTCTGTAATCTGAGTGTTAAACATTTTATCTCTTTTTTTTTTTTTTCTATATATATAATTTTTTATAATAGTTAATGATAAGAGAGTATTATGTAAGCCTTGCATATATACAACAGTAAAATTGTCTCTTGTATATTATACAAATAAGAAAATGATTGTTTGTTTGTTTTTTTTTTATAATTATTAAATAAAATATGAATTATTTAATTATGAAAATAATTTACAATAATAAGATATTAATGAAAATATTCATTACAGATATTAAATAGAAAATAACTGATTTTCAATGGCGCAGATAGATTCACCAAAGTCAATTCCTGATCAATTTAAGTAAGTAAAATTATTGTACGATCGTCTTACAATTGTCAAGAAATAACTGCTTGCTGGTTTCAATTGTGTCCCATTTAATACGAGATCGTTTATTTAAATTGTTATACGAGGTCATTTGTATTATAAATACAATGTAATTTGTTATTAAATTAAATTGCGTTTAAATTGAATTTTATGTGTTAGAATAAATTGTGATACTTAAAATGTATATTCTTATGTAATAATAAATTGTAATTGTATTTATTAATGATTTTAATGCAATTTTATGAAATAATTAATCGTATTACGTATTATCGAATTAATAATCATATTAATGCAACAATCGTATTAATAAATTTGATTGTATTTAGATATTATAAAATATCTTGCATTCAAATTTCGCGCGTTTTTTCTATTTTTGAATGGTTATATATTTGAATAATATAAATACTCGATGAACACAAAGTTGTTGTAATCGCGTTTATCGTTTTATACAATTACAAATGATTTTATTTTAGGCTTTTACCAAAGATAATAAATGGAGGAATTGCCGGAATTATCGGCGTATCTGTAGTATTTCCTTTGGATTTGGTAAAAACGCGGTTACAAAATCAAGTAATTGGACCAAATGGCGAACGAATGTATAGCTCGATGTAAGTTAAAACTTGGATAAATGAGAACTTCTGCTCAATTAATTCGTATGTATTCAAATTAATAGTGTTTAAATGTTCAATGTCACACTTAAAAAAAAAAAAAAATATCACTAACACGACAGTAACGTTTTATTGCACAATTATCTTGTTGTTAATATGTTAATAATTTATTGTTGACGAATTTAATTGAAACAACAGAGAAAAGAAAAATGTAATAATAAATGAATATTTTTATAGGTTCGATTGTTTTAAGAAGACTTATAAAGCGGAAGGATATTTTGGAATGTACAAAGGATCCGGTGTAAATATTTTATTGATTACGCCGGAAAAAGCCATTAAACTCACTGCCAATGACACATTTAGACATTATCTCTCCACTGGTCCTGGGTATGTTTATGTGGATGTTTAAATACGTATCAACTATATTTTTATCAGGTACGATGTCTCTAACCAGGCACAACACAAATCGACAAATTTAAACAAGAGAGTCCAACGTTTATAATATACATATATATATATTATATGTATTTGTCGAATTTACGGCCATTTTATTTTTGCTCTTTTTTGTTGCTTTTTTTTTTAAATTTTTCTTTACAAATTTTCAATTGATTTATTTCATTTTCTTTTAAACATATTATTATTTAATTATAAAACATCGCACTCTTAATTGTTCAATTACAATATTTGCATATACATACGCAAGTATATCAGAGAAAAGAAAAGGCAAATAGATTATGCACGTCAATTGATTTATTTCACAATAAATTTTTAACTGCACCCGCATTGATACAAGAAAAAAGGAAAAAACGAAACATTGAAAAAAAAAACAATTTACGAATTTTTGTTTACACAAAATTTTATAAGATTATTATTTATATGATTATGTTCTTCCGTAACAAAGCGTATATCATGTATGGTATGGATGATACACAAGCCTGACACAAGAAAAATAGAAAAATCAGGAGGTGGCAGTAAAAATAAAAGTATTTTATCGCTGAGGGGATGTGTGTACAATACAGGCAGAGTCACGAAGAGAATCTCTATAGCGCAAATGCAACATACACTAACAAAAAAAGTACGTGTAAAAAAAAAATGTCAAATGGTTGAATTGAGATCCGTAGAGCATTTTTTGGCGAGTAGTTCCTCTCTCTCTCTATATATATATACTACTAACAATAAGAGATTGCAATTTTAAAACATTATAAATCTTTTTTTTTGTGTCCCACCTTTTGTTTTTTATTCGTAAATAAATTTGTGTCTCTTTTCATAATTATTAATATTATTAATTAAAAATTCTCGCTAAAAAATGTCATTACAATAAATCGTCAAACACTGGATCTGTCCTATTCCTCTATCTAATCATATTAAGAAAACAAACAAAAAAAAAGAAAACAAACAAACAAACAAAAAAATATGATTTTTGACAATATTTTTAACATGTAATATTTATTTATGTTATTTGTTATAATGTATGTGTAATACTGGTTTAGCATTGAGATGAATTTATCACTGTGCAAGCAGTGAGACTTCTTTTTATTGCAATCGTTAAGTTTTACAATGTTATGAAATAAGAACATATGCTAACAGATAAGGTATATATATATATATATATTAAAAAGAAAAAAGAAATTTGTGCGATTTTACCACAAGTAGAGATGTGATTGTAATCTTTAATCACTCGAATAGTTTCACCATTTCCAAAGCATATGACCCACAACAATTATTATGATAGCCCCCATTTATATTTATTAATTTAGTGTGGACTTTTTTTTTTTTTTTTTTTTTCAAAACAATCATCTTGTCAAGATGTTATATTTATTTATTTTGTGTCTTTTTTTTTTTTTCTTCTTTATTAATTTCCATAGCCAACAACTGCCATTACAACGTGAAATGTTGGCTGGAGGATTAGCAGGAGCTTGTCAAATAGTTATTACAACACCAATGGAATTACTTAAAATTCAAATGCAGGATGCAGGAAGAGTTGCTGCAGCTGCTAAAGAATGTAAGCAATTGAATATTATTTATTAATGATATATTTATTTATTTCTTTTTTCTTATTTATTATATTACAAAAATTATATGATTAAACTATTTGTCAAATTTGCTTAATAATATATTGTTTCTTTGTTATATAGCTGGAAAGACTGTACCGAAAGTATCAGCGTTATCTTTAACTAAGGATCTTCTTAAACAAAGAGGAATACTGGGACTTTATCAGGGAACAGGAGCAACGGCACTAAGAGATGTTACATTTTCCATTATTTACTTTCCTTTGTTTGCTAGACTAAATGATCTTGGGCCAAAACGAGAAGATGGATCATGTAAGTTATTGATCTACTTATTTCATATCAAATATATTTGTAAAGTATATTTTCAACAAATTATTTTCAAGAATCGATTTTATAGAAATACATTTAGTACAATTTTAAAAGAAATTCTTTTAGAATTAATAGATATTATTTTGAAGATTATAAGTTCAATGATTCATTATATAATTAGTTTTTATATTACCTTATCATATAGATGTAATGAATTTCTTTGGGACTCGTAAACAATACAGACTTGTTACAGTGAAAGATTATATAATATTTGTTTGGTCATCTAAAATACTTTTATTAAGATTTGTTTCGAGTAATGATAATAAGTCTTTCTACAAAATTACAGCAAAGTCGAGCATGTATTTAAGATACCTTAGATATAAAATAGTTATAGTTATTATAGAATATATAATTTTAGTCAGAAAACATGTATACGTTTGGTATCTTATTAATTTAGTCAAATCCACACAAAATAATTATACGAATTCCCTATAGTTATGTATCATCAATCGAAGAATATTTTTATTCTTGCTAATACTAGTTCCCATATTTATAAATACTTGTACATAAATGCGTTATATTTAAGCAATATATTTGCCTTGTTATTTTTTCTATGTCATTGATATTATTATAATTAGGAGTGATATAAAGCAGATTTTTCTTACATTACTGTACAATTATACTGTATATATATATATATATATATATTGTACAGTTAATATTATAGTATATATAATTATTTATGTAAATATAATAGGATCTTTTATCATATCATGGTAATCGTGATTTATAAATTGAAGCCATTTAAATTATTTTGTTGTTGTTGTTGTTGAATATAATTACAATTATACGTTTTATTAGAATATTTATGCTCTTAAAGATACAAATTGATGAAATACATCTAAAATATGAGGATCCAAATCTGGAGTAAATAATAACGTTTCTAAAGTTGATGAATATTTCTGTACTTGTTCGTGATGAGTCAAGAACACTTGTTGTAGTCGTCCTATAGTCCATTTGTACCAATGAGTATTGTAATCAATATTATCTGTATCACATCTAACTAAATGCTCAGAAAGTATCATTATAAATCGTTGAAATATGATGAGAAACAAATTTTTCTGATCTGCTTGTGCCGCTTCTAGTTTTTCCTCCATTCTTTCAACAACATCTTCTGATGGTTTCTCTCTATTACGGTCTTTATTAGTGTCATCATCCTCCGATGAAGAACCAGATCTACTTTCAGCTCTTCTTAATTTTTCTCTAGCTTCCGCCAATTCCGTAGTTAATTTAATGACATGTTTATTTTTTTTCCTTATTGTAAGATGCAAGATTTCCCATATATATAGTTTTGTAAATTCTGATGCCATTTCTTTAGAAAATATCCAATTAGCGATAGCACTGCATTCTATAATGCCAGTTTTCAAAAATTTATCCGTTAATACTGCCATCATTTGATAATGATTCTTCCATAATGCATACATATTTCTTAATATACATATTTCAGCTTCTTCCGTTTCGGCAAGTACTTTAAAGACATAATGAAATTTTCCTATAGCTGCAAAACTGTGACTAAAACTTTTCGAACCAAGATTAAGTAACGTTTGAACAAATACATCAATTTTCAGCGGATTAAAATTATTTGTTTCTTCATGATCCTTAGGTCCGGGTAAAGTATTTAGAACATTTAAAACTTCTTCGGGTGTACATTTACGTCTTATTGATACAACTAGTTCATGAGCTGCAGCAGTACCAGGTAGAGAGCTTGCTCCTTCCGATGAATATTTATACACAGGTTCTGGTAGTGCAGGTATTAATTCGGCATACGATTCTGGCATCATATCACGAATCCTTTGATAATATGATAATCGTAAGGCTTTTTGCAATACTTCTCTAATAAATTTAGGTCTTGGATGCTCTGGATCACGTTGTAAACAAGAATCCCAATCTTCCCAGGACCATCGGAATTGAAAGTTACTCAAATGATATGAAAACCACCAAACAAATCTATCGAAAGCAGTAGCTGCCATGCTATCTATTCGACGAAACAAAATTTCTGTTGCTTGAGCCAATACTTGTGGCATTGTCGAAGGCTGTAGTTTGCAAAGTTCTATCAAAATAGATCCGTAACAAATTTCAAGATGTTCAGGCGTTGGTAATCTAAATAATTCTCCAAATATAACTTCAACTATACAATAATCCAATGGAATTTTGGCCTTGTATGGAAAGTTCAATAATTGTGCAGCACAGTCTTTCCTTTCAAAATAATAATTGTTAATAATCTGGCGCAAATGTTCTTCTATAAGAAATCTTTCGATGGCATGGCTACCAGGTAATAGAGGTCCTTCTGCGGGACAATCTGTATAATCAAACATACGAAAGACAGCAGTAGGCAATGGATAGGTACAATTTTCATGATGCGGAGGGGGTATTATCGCAGGCAAATTGTGTTGTAATGCTTCACACAAAATAGAATCAAAAGCAAGATATGGTCTGGGAATGTGTTTCTCTGCCCAATTGTCTTGCCTAAGTTTTCTAACTTGTGCCCACAAACAATCCAAATATTCTTCTTGTGGATGAGGCGTGTCGCTTGACCAAACTCTTAAAGCTGGTTGATGTTTCTTGCTACGTTTATTTAAAAATATTTCAATGGTTACCATTAAATGATCCAATTCTTGTTCCTTTTTCTCATAGAGTTCTCTTCCGACCCATGGTAATGTAGATAAAACAGCAAAAACGTACCAATCGCGTCTTACTTGTGGTACACTATCTTCATTTGCAGCATCCAACATGTTATCGAATAACTGCATCAATGAGCCACACGATAGAACATGACAATTAACTAAATCTGCAAGGAACCTGAGCGAATATCTTGCTACGTTCCATTTGCACGCCTTTAAAGCATCTTTGAAATTTTTTACCATAAAATCAACAAATTCACCCCCGAAATTGAAATTTTTTGCATTTAATAAGCCAACCAGAGTTGTATAAATGGTACATTTTTCTGGCATTTTAATAGCACAATCTGTTAAAATTCGTAATATCTTACTACGAAATAATCCAAGATCAGCTTCCAAAACTGAAGCAAGACCTTCTAAATTACTTTCTAAGGAGGATGTTGATTTTTCTCCTACTCTTAGAATTAAACATTCTAAACGATCTTCGATTTCTTGATTTTCTGAAACACGTCTTCGCTTTTTATAGATACGTTCGTATCCATCGTCTTCATTATGTATTCTTTTACGACTCATTTTGAACGATTTTAATCGTATAAATGATTCTTACAATATATGATCTTTATTTCGTGACCTTATTTATAGCAAACTTTAATAGTTATTAACGGTTAACTTGAAACTCACGCACAAATCTATGCATTGACGAAACTTTTCAATATATCGTCAATGATGACTCGACAACGAGAGGGAAAAGATGACGCTGTGGTAGCTAAATTTGAGGTTAAAGTTTACACGATAAACGCATGGTGGCGCTGTATGCACTATTATTGCCTTTATATTTAAAACATGCGACTAATGTATTATGCTTTATCTTTTCTAGCTGTATTTTGGTGTTCATTCCTTGCTGGATGTGCTGCTGGTTCTACTGCTGCATTATTAGTCAATCCTTTTGATGTTATTAAAACAAGATTACAAGCTATTAAGAAGGCACCTGGTGAACCTTCATACGATGGAGTATTAGATTGCATTAAGTGAGAATACATTTAATATTATCTTCTTTTTTTTATATCAATATATCAACAATATCATATTTTTTGTTGTATTTTACAGAAAAACACTTGTCAACGAAGGACCAACCGCGTTCTTTAAAGGAGGTGCATGCAGGATGATAGTAATAGCGCCATTATTTGGTATTGCACAAACCGTTTATTACCTTGGAGTTGCAGAAAGAATTTTAGGTTTGAAATAAAGTATAATATGTCTGCTGTAAGCGATGCCATTCGATAACTCTGGGAAACCGACAATAATTGGCATAGAAATATATTTAAATATGTGTTGTTTAAATGCTATCACTAAAATATTACATCTAATGTTATAATTAGACAGTCGCATATTTCGCGTATTTTATATACAGCTGCTTATTATTTTTTTTCTTTATATTATTAAGAATTACAAATATCTATTTTGTAGTTCTAAGTGATCAAAGTTATTCCTAATATTTAGCTTATATTATTTAATCGAATTACTGCTTATATTATTAGCACCAATGGCGAATTTAACTTTGTATTGATTTTGAGAATTTTTATATGTATGTTTGTATGTATATATATTTATTTATTTATATGCATACATGCATATATACATACATACATACATACGTATAAAGAATAAGTAATTTAGGAACTATTCAGAATAAAAGTCCATGCTGGGTTCATGGATTATTATAATTATGTCGTTTTATGTTGCCTTAAAATAATGTTTATATAATCTTTTAGACATATATACACACACATACATACACATACATATATATATATATATATATATATATATATATATATATATATATGTGTATATATATACGTATGTGTTGATTTATGAATATTAATAAATTGATTATGAGAACAAAGTTTACAAAGAAATCAACAAAATTAGGAATGTTTGTCATATTAACGTTATGAGCCAACATCGAAATAATATACAAAGAGTTTATGTATAAAAATGTGAATATTTTCTTTTTCAATGAATTACCTTTATTTTACATTTTCTTTTTATTATTTTCATTAATAATAATCGCTGTACAATATTTGTGATGTAAGATTTATGTATAAATAGAGTATAGTGCATTAAATCGTTGCATGCTTCCATTCGTGCATAAAATCAAAATGAAACGAAGGATATATTCGAGTTCATCGGATCAAATATAAAATACCCAACGAAAAAAAAAAAAAAAACGATAATCCCCTATGAAGAAGTCTACATTTAAAAATTAATACACATGCATTCCTAAAAATTTACAAACAACAGCAGCAGACATACACGCATATACAGAATATATTACACAGAAAAGAAAAAGAGAATATTCAAGAATGAGGTATAAAGAAGTTACATTGGTACTTACGAATGACGTATTTTAATGTACTTAACATTGATACGTATCGACATGCTAATTACTTTATAATAATAATAATAATAATAATAATTATAATCATGTACAGACATGCATCACAAATGCAATTGACTTTATTATATTTATTGTATATTTTATCACATATGTATATAGAAAATTGTCAGGTTGTTTCTATAATTAGGAATCACTGAGAATGAACACGTTTGTTCGTTCAGTGTTTGAAAACTTGGAGAGAAATATAAAAAAAAAAAAAAAAAAAAAAAAGAAACAAAGGAAAAAGTTAATAGAGCATTCAGATAAATTTATTGGAATGATACTCCGAAAAAAAAAGGGAAAAGAAACAAGTTCTATCATTGAAACACTAAGAAGATGTATTAAGGAAAAGGTACCCAATGAGGCAATGTTTTTATATAACTGTAAAGTGCATCACCAGGACTTAACGTTTTCGATACTTGCCGGTGACCAAGTAATTTATAATCCTTGGCAATTTTTCCACTTTTAACGCCCAATTCAATAACTTTTTCTGCAGCATGTAGCTGAGACTTCGGCGGTAATACAGAGTTAAACGTACCAATGAATGATATTCCTATGCTTTTATTATTGTATCCAAAGGCATGTGCACCTACGAAATCCCAACTACGTCCAACGTAAGCAAGACCATCACCGCCAACTAGAAAATTGTATCCAATGTCCGACCAATGCTTTGATTCGATGTGAAACGTTTGTGCGATTCTCACATGGAGAGTACATTCCGATTGCGTTGAACAAAATTCAGTAGCTGTATGGCTGATGATAACGTAAGGGACAGGATGTTTTAATTTGTCCAAGGGTTTCGTTGGTGGCTGTGCTCCCCATTCGTTTCGCGGGACGAATCTCACGCTATTTACTATAACACCTGAAATCAATTTTTATTTAATTACTTACTTACAGATAATACAATTTTCCTATTTTTATATAGGTAAGTTAAATTTGTTAATTATGCGTTAGATGCAGCAAAATAATTTACTTTTATAATTATTAATTTATATCTCATTGAAGTATGGTAGAATTTGAAGTGTCCCTCGTTAATATTTCAATGTTATAATGGGATATTGTTTATAGCACAATATTGATGAATTATTTATATTACATTCTATAATTAAATGTTTAAATAATTTCTTTTTTATTTATTTTATATAATATAAATTTCATAAAAAATAATATTAGAATGAATCTTAACAAAATAGGGTTACGAGGGTTGCAAATAGAAGGATATCTTGTATTTATATGTCTATTATATTTTTATATATATTTATCTATTTATATAAATAACTGTAACAAGTATATTTAGAAAAAGAATTAATTAAAGTAATGAAGGTTTCACCGTTGTGTCGATTATACTTGAAAAGAAAATATGTCAAAGGAGAAATGATTTTGATTTTGTTTCAAATTACGAACATCAATTTTACCCTCGAGAGAAGAATCTGGTATTTCCGGAAAAACTGGAGCTGGTGGGACATCGTGTCTGTGTGTGAGAAGTACAGAAGCCACAACTATTGTGGTCACAACAATTAACGCTATTGTACACAAAAGTGCTGCGCATCGCCACGTCCATAACCAGCTTTTTACTATAAAATAGCAATTAATTTAAAAAAAAAAAAATACATAAAAAAGATTGCAATAACAATGTAAAAGATCATTTATATATATATATATACAAATAATGTGCATGTGTGAGAAAGAAACAAAAAAATGTTATTTAAATGTGCATTAATAGTTAATTATTATGAATAACAAAAATAACGTCATACACATGCCGATCTTTTCATTACTATTGCAAAATGAACAAAATGAAAAATAATTGAAATAAAAATGAGAAAAAGAGTGTAAGAAGAAATAAGTTTAATACAAATGAAATATTTGATAAACATAATCAAAGTTTTGTGATCAATATTACGGTACGGTACGAATGATACAATCGAATATGCCATTTTAATTAATAATTATATCAAATTCAGGAGAGAGAGAGACAGAGAGAGAATGTTACATCATTCGTAGAAAATAAATATTAGTAAAAATAAGAAAAAGAAAAAAAAAAAAAGAATATATCTATTTATCTATTTTTATCGATTCTATGATAATTTAACAAAATATATTTACTTTAATGAATTTAATCCAATATCGTTAGAATTAAATGATATCCATCCTTTAGTTAAGAAAAGAACTTAAAATTTAGCAAATTATTATTATTATCTAATTAAAATTTCTAACAATGGAAAAGAAAAATGAAAGAGATTTAAAAAACAAACAAAAAAATTGATGATAAATTTACCATTTTCTAAACAATTATGGCGTTCCCTGTAAAACTGAGTCAGTTGATTTATCTCTATGGAAGTACAATCAAAATCACTGGTGTAACATCTACTGTACTTAACGAAATTATATTTATTCCAGAAATAATGAAATAAATCAAATGTGGCGGTGAAAATATATAACATTGTTGAATGTTTAATAAATAAATAAATAAATAAATAAATAAAATGAAAATGTGTATGGAACACGCGAACGATTATTATTGTTACTACAACTGCTTTCGTTTTTCGACTCTATCTTAAGTTCAATAACTAATCTTTTATTATAGATTAATTTTGATAGGACCACGTGTTCCTTTCATTGTCTACCGGAAATTAAGATCAAGATAAATCTTTTAAAATTCGTGTAAAAAATTGATAACAAATTTGATTATACATTATCATCTATATATATATATATATATATATATATACGTATTGTTGTTGCAAAATGAAATATTTTTGAAGAAATGGAAGATAAAAAGACAAATTATATTAAATCACAACGAAGAAATATATTCTGTAATACGTATGATTGAAATAAATCCACTTAATGCCTACTTAATATTGAAAGTCAAATATACGATATAAAAATAATCTCGAGAAATAACTGATTATTCTATTATTATTATTATTTTTTCTTTTTTTTTTGACAGGGAGGGGAATTATTCTTCCTCGTGGCCCTTATCGCTGCGGTGGTTTTTTTTCTTTTTTTCTTTTTCATTAAAAAGATAACGTTTTCTTTGATAGATAAAAAAGAAGAAAAATAAAATAGTACTAAGTATATATTTTTAAAAGATTACATCGAGCTAATAAATATTCTGATTGAAGTATTTATAGTCTTTCTCTATACAACACAAGGTGAAAAGTAAACGAAATTATTGATTATACCAATAAATTTGATAATTATTAAATAAGAATAAAAAAAGAGTAACTATTTAAATGTAAAAATCGTATTACACATCTGTAATCTATATGTGACCTTTATCATAATTCAGGCCACTTTTGATGTTCGATTTATTCCGAATAAACACACGTGGCCTAATGTTTAAGTTCATAATTTTTGAAAAAAAAAAAAAAAAAAAAGAAACAAATGTACAATTTCTACGATTAGAAGAAGCTTAATTTATCCAACCATGAGGATATCTACGTCATAAATAATTATAATCTCGTCATTCTAATTTTTAAGATTTAACAGTTTCTCGAATGAATAAATGGCAAATAGGTAACTACCATATATGTAAAAGATTGAGAAAGCTAACCATAAACAAAGATGATTAAAGTTGAAAATGTTCTCTCTCTCTCTCTCTCTCTCTCTCTCTGTTTGAGTATATACATGCGTCAATAGATTAATAATTGAAACGAAAGTTTTTTCCTTTTATCCTCAATTATCGAGATAAACGTTTTTCTCGTCGCGGTATATCAGATGCGCCATATTTACGCAACACTGTAGACAAAGTTTTGGCATGTCCATACTAATGAATATGAATGAACGAATGAATGAAAAAGAAAAACAAATAATATAGATAAATGTGATTATTATCATAAAACAATTACCTCTCTCGTAATCATTCTTTTGTGATAAAATAGGCCTGCTAAGACCATGTCCAGCTTTACCTAATGATAAATCGGATGCGTTAGCGTCCGATGTACGTGGTCCGTCACATTCAGTTGTTTCTTTACCCTCCACCGAAGATGGGTTCGAATAAATGAACTGTCTTATCGTTACCGGACCCTTGTATAAAGTTTTGTTACCCAGATGAACGTTCGTTGAGTTTTTCACGCATATATCACCGAAAGTTGATGGATCAGCATTTGGTAAGATCACTTTACCGTTAGGCACCATAATCTGTTGTTGATGTTGCACAACAGTGGACACTGGTAAATCTTTCGTCCATTCTTCTTCTTCAAAATCAGTATCATTTTCATCTTCATCATCTTCCTCTTCTTCTTCTTCTTCTTCTTCTTCTTCTTCAACAACAACAATCCCATTATTTGCACAACAATCAACTATATTCTTTTTATTATCTATGTCACTGCACTGCGTAGGAGTACCATTAATAACACCATTGCAATTAGCTGCTGTTATCACTGTATTATTATTGTCTTTAGATAATTGCAATTGTTCAAATTTAACACGATTATTTTTTGCCGAATTATGTGACGAATCAACTTGTGACAATTCGTTAATTGTTCTTTGGCTATCTTGTTCTTTTTGATGTAGATTATTGTCTGCTGTTTGTTGGCATTGGATCAGTGTCACCATACCCGTTTTCTGTTTCAAAGATTTACATTAAAAAATTTCCTAATACTTTATATACAAATAATGAGAAGAAAATGCGAATAAAATAGAAAGAAAAAACAAATCGATTTGATATAATTATATAATAAATATATCTACAGATGTATTATAGAAATTTTATGCAAGTGTTAAAATAGACGCGACCATATTTTTCATCGGAAACTGCACGATTGTACCATTGTACAAAGTAGAGTCGTCTTCTCTCATTTTTTTTTGTCTCCCCACCACATATTATTCGTAAGTTTTATACAAGATAATAAAGCACAATAGGAAGACATATCGAATATATACTATATATATATATATATATATTTAATAACCGACACAATATATTTATCATAATTATATAATTTGTTAAATGAAGTATATAGGTAACATCGTTAAAAATTCCTAATAATTATTATCGTCGTAACGTCTCCTTGATATTTAATTGCAAAAAATAATGAATATATATATATTGACAATATTATCAATACATATTGTCACTAGTATAAATATATAGATATATTTTTATCAACGTTCATCAATATTACAGGATGATTCATATCTACTTGAAATTACAAATGCAAAATTCAATAATTTTGCTTTTTTCTATCTTCTACTTTATCTTTGTATTACGCGAAGTTAATTATCTATCAAATGGTCACGAGTTTGAAACTATTAATTAGATAGGAAATGAAATGAAATGAAATATGTAGATATATTTAACGAAATAACTTTTGAAAATATGTTATCACCCGCTTACATATAAACACATACATACATACATCGAGAGATAATGAAAATCGATTAATCGATTATTACCTCTCGCAAATCATCGTTTTAATATAACGTGGCCATTCCTGATCGATCAAATAAAACGTCGTTGTATTTTAATCGTTATTAATATGTATATAATAACAACAGATCTTCCTTGATTTTATTTTTCCTCTTTTCACTTCACTTCAAACGATTTCTTCAATGGCGTTAGTTGAACTAAGACGTACTTACAATTATAGAAACAAACACCTGTTATTGCGATCTCAACTCATACATATTATCTACGACGAACTAATCTCCATATAATTTTTGTTACTTGAAATCTAAGCGATAAATCGATAAACTCGTTTTATTAAAACAATCTTTCGATACTGTTCTCCTCCTTGTCGTCTTGTCGTGTCGTGTCGTCAGCGTCATTGATGACGGCACGATTTTTAACGAAGGTCATATTCGAGAATGTCGAATCCAAATCAAGAGACAACCAAGAGTGAAACAAAAAATTTACAAAGAGAGAGAGAGAGAGAGAGAGAGAAAGAGAGAAAGAAACTGGTTAAGGATACGCAAAAAGAATACTGCAAAATTCTTCTTTCCTTATTATCAATATTGCTATCTTCTTTTCTTCTTTTGCCGTTTCTCTCTCTCTCTCTCTCTCTCTCGTGTTCACTCTTTCCATTTTCCCTCTATTACTTTCGATAACGATTGCGCGGGATAATTTACATTTTCAAATGTAAAACGCGTATGCACGAAATCATCGATCGTATCTTTGTATTTGATCCAAAAAAAAAAAGAAAAAGAAGAAGAAGACCATATGCAAATTTTATTAAGTATGTAAGATCATACGAAAATGATAAAATATAATTGAAAAGTACGCATTGTTCGTTCGTCTTATCTCTCTCTCTCTCTCTCTCTCTCTCTCTAAGTTTTTAATATTATAAAAATAATTGATACCTTAT
Source organism: Polistes dominula (assembly GCF_001465965.1). The sequence goes on along the minus strand of NW_015149006.1, from coordinate 1,151,208 downwards.
TAGAAATTGGTCGACGCTTGTACTTGTTTGATGTTCGATCCTAAAAAAATTATATTTAATACACACATTTAAAGACCTTTTCCAGACTTCATTTTCTACCATTTTATATGTACTAAAGTGGTTGCCTATCTATTTCAATACTTGACTATATTTGCGTTCTATTATATGATCGCGAAATCAAATTTAACATACATTTATTGATAGGGATCATTAAATGTGATAATAATTTAGAAAACAAATATATTTTACTGCATCTTAAAATAATAATAATAACATTTAAAAAACAAACAAAAAAGGATAATTTTCTAATTTACCTGCTGAATATGCATCTACGAAGATTGTCGAAAAGACAATAAATAATAATTGAACTCGAGTAATCGTAGGCTTCATTTCTTCGTTTTGATGATTAATAGATTTAATAAATTCATTTCTTCGTATAATCAATGTCTTCAACATTTATATACTTTTGTTATCATAAAATTATTGTTATCAAAAAAGAATGATTTTTGATATAGATAGATAGTGATAAAGGAGTAATATATAGATAAAATAGATACATATTTAGGATAGCTTATAATATAATTGATTCTTCTCTATATAAATATGTTTATTATTATGTAAAAGAATAATTTAAAAGATTTAAATATAATGACCTATATACGTAATTTAAAGATTAGTCAATCATCTAATAAATAATCTTATAAAAAGTACATTATTATATTATCATATGTACGATGAAGATAATTGGACAATTAGAGCGAGTTTACATTTCACATATTAAAGAAGTATGTGACGATTAATGAAAACGTACCTTTAACAAACTGAAGATTTGATTGGTAGATATGTTCTGCTCACTGATTGGACGTTCTCTTTCAAAATTAAAGATCTGACTGGTAGTATGTTCTGCTAGTTGATTGGACGTTCTCTTTCAAAACTAAAGATCTGATTGGTAGTATGTTCTGCTCGTTGATTGGACGTTCTCTTTNGTTGATTGGACGTTCTCTTTCAAAACTAAAGATCTGATTGGTAGTATGTTCTGCTCGTTGATTGGACGTTCTCTTTCAAAACTAAAGATCTGATTGGTAGTATGTTCTGCTCGTTGATTGGACGTTCTCTTTNGTTGATTGGACGTTCTCTTTCAAAACTAAAGATCTGATTGGTAGTATGTTCTGCTCGTTGATTGGACGTTCTCTTTTATGCGCATTGAACTCTATGTTACGATTGGTTGTAGTATTTCTATACTCTAGTCATAGATATAATACATTCGAAGGTATTTGAACTATTTATCGTTTAATAAATATTCTTTTAAAGTAAAATAATAATAAGAAAAATAATAATTAAATAAGAATCGTGTATAAAGATTATGATTATTGATATAATGTGAACTTATTATAAAAGATATGAAAAATTAATTTTACAACTCAGATTTTTTTTATGTGCCATTAAAGGTTATACTTTAACAATAATTATTATCAGTTAAAGTATTTTGTTGTTGTTTTATACAATATATATTTATATATATATATATGTAAGTAGAAATTGTGTACTATATATTAATTCTACTTACAATATATATGTAAGTAGAATTATTTTTTTTTCTCTCTCTAATATTTTTAAGTAAAATTCCATAAGAATATAATTGTGTATACATTCTGAATTCTATGATTCATCTTAACATTTTTTCCTTATTATTTGTATATAACATTCCAAGTTTTACAATATAAATTATTATGAATAAAAGTTAAATGAATAATATTTAAAAAGTAACTTTTTTTTTTTATACAACTAGATATTTATTATACTTTTCTAGTTATTTATATAATCTTTTAACCATCAAATTTTGTTTATGATTGAGATATATTTAACAAAAATACTTATAATTGTAATTATTGTTGAAGGAAAAAAGTAGAATGTTTAAAATATGATATGTATATATATGTAAAAAACAAATCAAATTTGTGTATAGTATTATATTCAATAACATTACAGAAGTTACATGATATTTCACTTATGAAACTCCCATTTATTATCATTATGATCACTTTTTATATTTGTTGATTATATCACATTAGTATTTTTATTCATTCCTGTAATAAGAAAATTTCTTTTTTTTTAATTATATCGAATAAATCTCATGCACACATATATACATATAATATATTGTATTATATCATATCTGTATATATATATATATATATATCATTAAAAACTAAACAGTTCTATCTAATATAAATCAAATAACGTATCACTTTTGTGAATGAGTCACACAAATATACATATCCATATCATATCAATTAAATATATATATATTATGCATATATAAGTTTTGTTAAATAAGTTCACATACAGTCAATTACAGAAAACCATAATAATAAAAAGAAATAGTAATTATTATGAACGTTTATATGAATTATATAAAAATATAAGAAATATTATTGAATAAATTAAATAAAGTAACTAGTGCGTGCAGTGAGTAAAAAAATGGCCATTTTGGCGGGGTGATGTGTTTTCACGGTGTGTATTGAATAATCGTAATACGCGAGGTAGATTAATAATAAAGAAAAATAAATATAAAAAATTATAAAAAAATAATTGGTGCACGAATATTACACTAAAAACCGTAAACGAATACCGTTATTCGTAGTGAGGACTAGTCTAGGAACAAAGCGTGCGATTAAAGCCGACGACAAACGAGGACACGTCGTGTAAAATTTTCAACCACGCTAGGGTGGGGGAGCCAATGCACTATGGGAAGTATTTGCGACAGACGCATGCGTAGTTCAGTTTACAGTTGGAGCTTGGAATAAAATGGCGTCTGCTAAGTTTCTGGAGGAAGCTCTGAGTACGGACATTGACGAATCTGCTGTGAACGCAATAGTAGGCTCCCTCGAAACACAGCTTGTAACATCGACGCCAACCGTTTCTGGCCATCAAGCAAGTTCTGCAACGGCTAATCAACAGAATCATCAGGTAAACAGCAGTATTTCCAACGGGGGCACCATTACTGCATCGATACAACCACAGAAACATGGGGTTTCCAACGGTGGCGGTGCCACCCTTGTGAACAATCTTTTGACTCAAGAAGTTACAAAATCGATTCCTACGAGTACTTTACTACCAGTGAACGTAGTAACCTCGAACGCGGTAGCGCCAGGACAAGAACCTGTTAAGATAATATATCCTACGATCGGACAAGTTATTGCTACAACGGGAGTAGCAACGGCTAATAACAAGCTTCCTTTTCCTACACAAACTGTTGGACAATTGGCTAATGGTACATTGGGCATAACCTCACAAGCAGTGCTGCAGACAACATCCAACGCTGTTTCTAACGTTGGTACCATCAGTCAAACTGGCAACCAGGCAGTGACCGGAGTAAACAAGCAGACAGGCACTGCTTTAGTGATAAAGACTAGTGTAGCACCCGGTGGAATGGTTTCCGTCCCAATGTCTGTTCCAGTCTCTGTGACTAGCAGTGTCGTTAGCTCGGCATTGCAAGGTAAAGCTGGTGTTACACCGACGATTGTACCCAGCAATGTGCAAATTCTCAATGTTAATGCAATGAGACCAGGAACACCAGTAGCAGCTCAACAAGCAGGAAAACAAGTTGCACCAAGAGTGGTTATAAGTCCACACATGGTTGGAGCAAAACCCGGAACTCAAGGGGTAAGAGAAACATACTTTATATATACCGTTATGTTATTGAAAATCATTTCTTAATGCATAACATTGATTCATTTCTAACTATCTTATAAAGTTCAATCACATATTTAACTTTACATAAGCAATTTATAAAGTTTCAATAAATGTGTCTTGTTTTTTTTTTTGATAAGTAGCATACGTAAACTTTATAAAATGTTATCTATAAGTAATTACCATTGCATTCTCAAATGATTTGATAAAATTCAATTTAATCTTTATATATATATAGATGTATGTATATATGCATTGTATATATTAGAGGTGTATATATTATTTATTGTTTTTATTTACAGATTACATTGCAAGCATTGCATGGTCTCCAACCTGGAACTCAAGGCCATTTATTATTAAAAACAGAAAATGGTCAGTATCAGTTATTAAGAGTAGGACCAGCACCAACAGCAGGAACACCATCCGGTACTGCTGTTACTCCAAATAGTATCACAGGAAATGCAGTAGTTGCAGCTCCATCCCCCGGCACTACCTATCGTCTAACCTCTGTGCCGGCTGTAAGTAGGCTGAACACTCAGTTCACTGGCCCACCACTCGCAACCTTAAGAAAACCCGTTCAGGTGACGCTCTCTTATACCTGCTATAAGACTCGATGTAGTAGTTGTAGAAATTCATTGGTTTTTGATTTTAGTTTGTTGGAATGGTGTTCTATAGTAGACTATGTATTTTTTATTTCAATATTATTAGATTTGACTGCGTATCATTTATGTAAAGTTTGACATTATTTTGTATTATAGATATTCTTTATTTAGTCGTTGATCGTTACCAAATTATAATAGTCTTTTTATTATTTGAATATGCTTGTACTTTTGAATATGCTCTTTTTCAATATTTCTAAATCTTGTATAGTAAGTTATTATTTACTTTTTCTTTTCTTTTTTTCTTGTTCTTTTTCTTCATTATTATTTATACAAGATATAACATCTATCAATGTGATGATAGAATTTTGTTGTTCATTTATCTGTTGGAATGCTGTTCTTTGTTTAAAGTAGTTTATATATCTGTTTGTTAGTAGTAGTGAGTTTGGTCATTTTTATAATATATTTATGTATGTTATGTGGTAATATATATATATAACTTTTTAAGCGTATTTTTATAGGGATGTTGAATATATGAATTTAATTTTAAATGATTATAAATTTAGATTTTTTTTTTTATAGATCTATTTACACAAAAGTAAATAGATAAATATATATTGTCTTAATAATTAGATTTATCACTGAAAGTATTTTGATAGAAATCGTTTTCTTTTAGATTGTTCTAATATTATTATTAAATATTGTAATTTGCCTTTTAATACGATATTTCAAGTCATCAATTTTGCTTGTTAAGCGTAATTATTAGAGTTAATTATTACAGAATGCTAAATTCACAATACATTTGTCAAATATAGTACATTACTTCTGCTAATCTCTTGCTAATCTTTAATGAGCTATTAAAATGCATTAAAATGCATTATAAAAAAAAAAAGAGAATTGACAATAAGCGAGTCTATATAAGGTACAAGTGCGTCTAAGATTATACATCAACATTATTACAATTCATTGCTTAATACAAGGGAATATACAATTTAGATTTATCTCAAGTATATATTTTGTTTGTGCATGTATATACAAGTATATACTTATAAATTTATTAGTTATTTAATTAAAAGAAAATGCAATACGCTAAAAGTAAATATTTACTTTTTTTTTTTAAATTATAATTTCTGTATATATATATTATAAAATAATATGAAACTATATTAATTCTGTTTAGTATAGTTATATTAATATTGTTATTGTTTATTAAAGCAGACGGTGGCAGCTACCATCACAACATCAATTGTAACTCCTCCTACTCTTACAACAGCAGCTACTACAACAACTATTCCAACTGCTACTACGGTTCAACCAGTTCAGACGCCGGCACAGGTGAGTTTATTTTGATATTAAATTATTTTATTTAAATCTATTTAAAGTATATCTAAGTTATCATAATAATATAGACAAATATGATAGATCTTAAGTAGAACAAGATGCATGCGATAAACAAATTAGTAGAAATGATCTTAGAAAAAATTCGTGTATATTAAAATTATACTCTGTAATATTTTATAATATTTATATTATATGTTATTTTTCTGTTTTTTGTTTGTTGTTTTTAGCGTCAAACTTTAGATAATACCAAAGAAAAGTGCCGTAAATTTTTAGCAAATTTATTAGAATTGTCTAGTCGTGAGCCTAAATCAGTGGAACGAAATGTTCGGACTTTGATACAAGAATTAATTGACACTAAAGTTGAGCCAGAAGAATTTTGTGATAGACTTGAAAAATTATTGAATGCGTCTCCACAGCCATGCCTAATTGGCTTTCTCAAAAGGAGTCTACCACTTCTACGTCAATCTCTTGTGATGAATGAATTAGTCATTGATGGAATAAAACCTCCTCCAGCTAGTGTTGTGTTTACTATAGCATCTGCAGCACCAGTAGTAACACAGGTAAATAATATTTTGCTTAATCCGTTATTTATATTCAAATATCATTATATTGTAAATACTTGAATTGTTTGTTTGTTTGTTTGTTTGCAACGTTTAGCAACAAAATCAAATAAGACCAACGGCTGCAATTGCACCTACAATTCCTGTTGTAACAACACCAGCTACACAAGTGAAAGTAATGGCGCCATTACCTACAGCAACAACGACAGTACCTCGACCTACCCAACCAGTACAACAAAGGCTGGTAAGTATTTGTTCGGTATATATATATATATTACAAAAATATAACTGAAAATTCATGTAAATATTAATTTTGTCTTAGATGCGTCCTGTGCCAACTGTTGTACGCAGCCCAACTGCTTATGCTGTTAAATCAACAGTAGCTGTTACTAATATACGTCCTACACCACCCGTCGTTCAAAAAGCACCAATTACGACGACTGTTGTTAAAACAGTAACAACTACTGCACAAGCCAAAACAGTTAACACACCTTCTATCGTTAACAGGACCATAGTGCCTTCTTTGGTGCCAAAACCCACTGCCAAAGAAAAAGAAAAGAAGACTTTTTCTTCAGCTGGGTATACGTAAGTATTTTGACTTATTATAATATGGATTGAAATAAGAAATATATTTTTATAAGAATATTGATACAAAATATGATATCGAGATAAACATTATAAAATAATATAGAGGTATATATAACGTATATTTTTATTACAGCGGAGATGATGACATTAATGACGTAGCAGCTATGGGTGGTGTTAATCTTGCAGAAGAATCTCAAAGAATTCTTGGCTCAACAGAGTTTGTAGGGACACAGATACGTTCTTGTAAAGATGAAATATTCTTACACATGGCACCATTACAACAAAGAATTAAGCAAATAGGTAATAAGCAATATTTATATTAAAAATATATGGTTCATATATATATATATATATATATGATATTATTTATCTTTTTATATACTACATTATACTGATGTTTTCAAAGGAAACATTTATTTTTTTCCCCTTTAGTTTCTAATTATGGCTTAGAAGAACCTAATCAGGAAGTGGCTGCATTGATTTCCCATGCTGCACAAGAAAGGTTAAAAAATGTAGTCGAAAAATTAGCATTAATTGCCGAACACAGGATAGATCTTATAAAGGTAAACCGAGTTGTCATTTTTAATCACTTCGTTCTTACGGACGTGTTATCTCGCGATGACAATATTGCTTGTACAAAGTCACAGACGTATTATATCGTGCTGTGGTACTGTTCGTGTATTGCCACAGACATATCTTGCATGTGTTCCATTATTAGATTAAGAACTTTAATTCGGGAAAGCGATAATTTTGGTAAGGGTATATAATAAACTATGTACAATTGACAATCAAACTTGTACATGCAGTTTTGTCGTTGTGGGATAACACGTTCATGAGAACGAAGTGATTAATATTAGTTATTAGAAGATTGTATATGTAAATGTTTGATTTATTAATCAAATTACGTATGCAACGATTAGATGGACCCAAGATACGAAGTAACGCAAGATGTAAGAGCACAGTTAAAATTTTTGGAAGATCTTGATAGGGTAGAACGCAAAAGACACGAGGAACAAGAAAGAGAGGTACTGCTGCGCGCTGCTAAAAGTCGTGCTAAAACAGAAGATCCTGAGCAAGCTAAATTGAAGGCCAAAGCCAAAGAGGTATTTATGTTAATTTAATTATTTCATTGTTTTCTTTTTCTATTAATGAACAATTGTCAATTGAAGGATCAAAATAAAAAAAATAAAAAAAAATGAGAAAAAGAATTGGACGAGTATTATTAATTGTCGATGATTAATTATTTTTCAGATGCAACGTGCAGAAATGGAAGAGTTAAGACAAAGAGAAGCTAATTTAACTGCTCTGCAGGCAATTGGTCCTCGCAAAAAACCTAAACTCGATATCGGAGGACCTGCTAATAGTCCAGGAAATAATTCCAATTTAAACACCTCAGTAACTGGAATGAACAGACAAATGCCAATGAGACCGCGTTTAAAGAGGGTGAACTTTCGCGATTTATTGTTTCTTCTTGAACAAGAGAAAGAAACGTGTAGAAGCACAATGCTATACAAATCTTACTTGAAGTGATGTTCTATGAAGGGCAGGAACTCGAATGATCCGCCCGACATATGGCGCCCTACATACACGGTCTTGTGTGAGCTGGTCTCAATGGACCTGAATGGACAGTGCGGTTTTATACTGTATGTTATATCGTATGGCATTTCATATCGTATGTTTTACGATGACGTTTGCTGCGGATCAGCCTTGTGATATCGCATACATTTAAAATGACGTTATTTCTACCATGCTTCCCTACTGTAAATGACTGAGAAGAAAATTTTTTAAATGTAATATAATAGATCGTTCTTTATTTTTCAACATGAAATTCAAATTAATGAAAAGGAGTAATGTGTATGAGCACATCTCATCGTCGAGTTAGTCTTGAATAGCCTTTATGGCACTGAGTAAATGTGATTAACCATATATGAATATTGTTATATGGTGGATGATGTGTGTTATTATAGAATGATTATATGAAAATGAATGAATGAATGTGTGTACATTGTCATGCTATATATACATGCCTGCTGCATTATAATACTTGACCTATACTTTTGGACATTGTAGCGATAGTGTTTAAGAGATATACATGCGTGCAGGTTTTGTTAAAATAGTAAATTGTATTTTTGCAAATAATACAAACATAATGTGACACGAGCACATTGTCCAAAATGTATGGAAAATTTGTACAATATCTTACACGTTAATATCATATAGAGATAATTTCAATGTTGGTACAACAAAATATAGCTACGCTCCACCAATATGATGGAATTGTTAACAGTATATTATGTTGTAATCTACATTTTCAGTGTTTATAAAAAAAAAAAAAAAAAATCAACCAACTAGCTGTTACGTTTTTTTATTAAAGAAACATTTACAAAAGTATGAATAATGATGAATATTCTTTCGATCGATGTTAATTTAATTATATTTGTTTCCTGTTTGGGATTTAGTGCAGGTTCTATTTGAAAAAAAAAAAAAAAAAGAAGAAGGAAAAACCTATAAAGAAACACAAAAATAAAAAAACAAAAAATTGAAGAAAGAGAATTGTACTTTGCATCAATAATCGATTGAAAAAATTCAGAGTGTGTACCTGATTTGTATGTAAAACAAGAAGAAGAAGAGGAAGAAGAAGAAGAAGAAGAAAAAAAAGAGAAAAAACAAATTTCAATGGATGTACACGGGTGCCTATATTGTAGAAAATATCACAGTGCAGTTGAAAGAAAAAGAAGAAGAAGAAGAAGAAGAAGAAGAAAAAAAAAAGAAAAGGAAATAGGGAAGAAGAAGAAAAATAAGAGTAATAATAATAATAATAATAATAATAATGTGTACATTTCTCTGAAGGTGCTCATGAAAGAGCTAAAACTGCACAGGCGCTTTGCATTTTGTAGATATGCCCATGTTAATTTTATTTTGCGCAATTATAGTACAATGTTAGTTGTATATACAAAAATCCTCTGCGAAGGAATTTATTAGGTGCGTTTATTATTTTGGGTATACACACGTACTAATATTATGTAGTCAATTGTCAGAGAGCAATATGTTTTTGCGGTGATAGTTTCTCTTACTAAATGAGTTTATGACAAATTTTTTCTTCAATATTACGTGCAAATGATACTCATGTGTATAAAATATATATATATATATATATATAGATTTATATACAGGGTATCTTATAATTGAGAGTACAAGCAAACGGGGAATAAACTAAACGAAAAACTATAATCAAAAATATACAATCAAAGTTTGTGTTCATATATAAATCTTTGTTTTTGAGAGAAATTAGTTTGATAATCAGATTCAACTCTGGGATAAATTAAAAGTTGATAAAATTACTCAATTGATAATTATCATACTGATATATAATGTTTGTAAATATATTAATAAATAGAAAAACAAAAAAAAAAAATTGTTCTTCGAAATATCCGAGAAATAAGATTAGTAAAAAATCTGTCAACCTGAAGCCTGATGAAACTTTTACTTGATACATTTTTAAACTTATTTTTCTCGAGAATATTTGATTGAACATTAAAACAATCATTTACATATGAAACAAATTTTGATTGTACAGTTAGGATTTAGTTTTTCATGTAAAATCATGATTGTTCGCTTGTATCATCAATTGTACAGAATATCCTGTATATATATATATATATATATATATATATATATATATATATATGTATATATATATATATATATAAAATAGAAACATCGGTCATAGATACGTACGTATTTTCATCAAACGAGGGAGAAGAGATATTACATTTAAAATAACAATAATTTTTTTGTTCTCCAAATTAATTGATAAGTTTATCCCATTGAAAAAGACTGCCACAATTTTGGTGATGTCCTTATCGATTGATAAGCATATATGATATACAATTTATTTCTTATTGGAAATCTATTTATTATTAATAACAAAAGCAGGATCAAAAAAAAAAAAAAAAAAGAAGAAATTTATAAAAATGATAGGATAAATCGATGCCCGAATAAGCATCATTCTCTGTAAAAAAAATTCTATATATAAATAATGTAAAAAGAGTTTTAACGCAATTCATATATATATATATATATATACATATATATATATAGATAGTAATATCATAATATGGCTCAAATGGAAAAATTATTGTCTCGGCGGGCCATAGATACAGTATTTTAATCTTACGTGAGAAATTAACGCTATTATTACAGATATGTAGAGAAAAATCATAGAACGTTATTTTTCACTTTGATAGAAACTATATATTACAAATGATCTCTTTCGTTCTAATTGAAAACATTATTTGATTCTCATATTAGGGATTGAAAAAGAGTTATATTAAAAAAAAAAAAAAAAAAAACATGTTATTAAAAAATATTATTATGACATTTTTAAAATTAATTCAATTGTACAATATACAATTTATATAAAGATAAAATGAAGAATATTATATAAAGATACATTTGATCTCATAAATTTTAATTATCTTTGACACTACTAACATGCATATATTGTATATATATATATATACACACATTAATTATTTTATCGATATCTTTCTTTGATTTTTTTTTTCTTCTCTCAATTTCTCTTTCTTTTTTTTTTTCTATTTCTATTTCACTCTATTTCTCTCTCTCTCTCTCTCTCTCTCTCTGCATTGTCACATTTTCATTCACTATAAGTTGAGGATAATTAAATGAATTAATTTTTATTTATATTGAATATATATATATATATATATATATATATATATAAAAGGGGCCCGTCGATGCAAAACAATCAATATAAAGTATAATATCGTGTAAATACTTTATTTTTCAGTAATAATAATATAATTTTTCCACAACACGCACAACACACATTTGCCATCATTCATATATCATATTTTTGTTGTGCACATCGTCTGTAAGAAATTGGTTCTCACTTAGATTTGTGCTTTCTTTTTTTTTGCAATTATTTGTCTTTATTATGAAGAATTTGAAAAATGCAATGATGAATCCTTCAAAACATAGATTATAAAGAATACTTACTGCCACTACGTGGAATATGGATATATAAATATATAAATAGACAAAATGTGTAAAAAGTAACAGTATATAGCAATTTTGGTATAGTATGCTATTTTTACAAATTGTATTGAAAAGCAGTAATCGAGGAAAAAAATAAAATTTAAAACAAGTTTCACCAAAGAATCATTCAATTTTTTATTCTTCTTTTTTACTTAGTTTTCTATATATATATATATATATAATTGATTATTGATATTAAATATTGATATATAAAGAATTTTGTTTAAACATTTTTTATGATATTTATATTTTGGTGAAAAGAAGAAAATATTAATAAAGATACATTGGAATAATAATTAATGAAGAAGTATTGTGGTTTAAAAAAAAAAAAAAAAAAAAAAGAAAGAAAGAAAGATTGCACTTGGGTTGGTTTCATTGGCTAGAGCGCGCGCTTGGCCACGCCTCTTTCTTGTTTGTTCTAACCTTATATCACAAGTATTTTTCTTATTGGCAGAAAGGATCAACATCTACTAATTTGAACGTCGCAAAGGAAGAAAAAGGAAGAATACGTCAAGACAAAGTAGGATAAAGGGTTAAAGTATTGTGGTGATATAATCACACACACATTTTAATGTTTTTATATCTATCTATAATTAACTATAATATATAGATATGTTTAATAGGTGATACAATCGCAGTTCTCTCCCCTTTGTAAGGTTTATAGTAAATGCATACATATTGGGATCTCTGGCAAGGGGGGTGTGGCGTAGCAATTCGACCTATCTACTCTAATTTTGAATTTAGCCACCAGATTGCGCATACAAGTGCTAGAGATCCCACGTGGCGTAGCAATTCGACCTATCTACCCTAATTTTAAATGTAACCACTAGATAGCATATTCAAGTGCTAGAGATCCCAATATGCATATGTACACAAATACTTATTTCATTCTTCTTACATCACCACACAAATCCAACGTTACAAAAATTAACACTAATTCAATCAACACGAAATCCATATTATATAAATCTCTATTATGTATGCTTACTCTTAATACTGTAATTTTGTCACAAAAGATTTATTTATCCTATGAACTCCAAGAGAGTCAAGAAGTGAGCGACGTAGTTCCTTTTGTTCCGGTACCTCTCCGAGAGAGAGAGAGAGAGAGAGAGTGCAATTTTTATTATTAATTATTATACATTTTATATTATACATATTATGCTTTAATCGAAAATCTAAGACACCATGTCAAGTACATCTTATTATATAATAACAAATTTGAAAGACTGATCTGTACTTGTAAAGATGCATTATTTATCTTTAAGTACAGAGCCTTTAGGAGCAATATTGAATCAAATATTGATCCTTGGACGAATGCTGACATGGTTGCTCTTATTTTATCTTGCTTTGAATTTTTGTTTGATTAAAAACGAGTTAGAAAATATCAAATAATTCATTTTTAATTGAAATTAATCTAATGGAAGAATAATATTTGTTTATTTGTTTGTCTGTTTGTTTGTTTTATTTTTAATTAACATAAGCATTTATTATGATATTTTAAAATTATTAGTGATTAAAATCTTATCATTCGATATTACTGAATTAAATGAGGTTGTATTTTTGATAGATCAATTGTGAACAATTAGGGTAGCGAGTAGTTCTGATCATTCGATCCCGGAAGCGGTCAGACCTACTTCAGGGCTTAGCGACCCTGCCCACGCCAGCTCTTGTATTTCTTTCATTTCCAAACCGAGAAATACAAGTCCCTTACCCTTATCTAGTAACTACAACCAAACTTTCCTTGATTTGTAATCTTTCCTTTTTGTATTCCTCTCTTATCCTATTGCAGAAAGAAGAATGATCCTTTTAAATGAATACCTCAAGCAAACTTTTTATGAATAGATTCTAATTCGATGATTAATGTAGATACATGACAGTGAAAACCGGGATAGCTGATAGTGATAGTTGATGATATATTAACAAGGAAGTTACGATGTTCGATAACAAAAAGCAATCAAAATGAGAAAGAGAAAAGAAATCTGAACAATAGTACAATTATGAACAAATGTCTTTAAAGAGCATTGCTCGTTCGGTAAAGAAGGAAATGATTAGTGCACAAATAAAAAGATTGAATTAGTGATGAGGGATCCTTTCGTTTTGTGCCATGTCGTGATCATTACTTTAACAGGGGAATTTAGTTATAATATATACTCGTAATTCTTCTAATTATATTTAACATTTTACCAACCGCTAAGGTTTCAACAGCATATGCACGTCTGACCAACAGTTCAGCTGCAGATTCTACTAACAAATTTTAATAAGATGCTAAATAAGATTCTAATAACAAATTATTGTTCATATAATTTTAGTGACTTTTTATCGCAATGTCAATCGATAACTAAAAGCTGATTAATCAATTTTTGTTCGGTCAGTGTCGGTAACAATAAAAAAGTCTATAAATAGGCTAGCGGTCGTTGAAATGTTAAGAATATAGAATACTTAATAGTAGTATTATTTCATATTATTTATATCATTGTAACTAACGGCGATAATGAAATACAAATGATTCCATGTTTTTGTTTTATTATCCTAATTATTTTATAATTCAACAACAGCAACAGCAACAACAACAACAAAAACAACAACAAATAAAAGGATCTAACACTTTTTCTAGAAGATTGATTGAGATAAAAAGAAAGAGAGAGAGAGAGAGAGAGAGAGAGAAGGAGATTCGCATAAAACAATTAGATTATCCATATACTAAAATCACGGGGAAATTCCAGAATTTCAAAGCCATCTTCTCTACGTCGATGCCGAAGGCTACTTCACCTCGTGTCGTGTATCGGAGGACCCGGTGTACGAGAGTAGTCCCTGCGGCGATCTAGAAATGGGATATAATCAAGACGAGGAAGAAGATAGAGAGGGGAGGGGGAAAGTGAGGATGGGAAGGAGATAGGAAAGGGAGGTAGGGAGGGCTAGGGGGAGGGAAGTAGGTAGGCAGGCAGGCAGGCAGGCAGGCAGGCAGGAAGAGAAGAGGCAAAGGTGGGTTGCAAGGGAGAGATCGGCGAACTCGACGACGGCAGCAGCGGGTCTGGTTCGAGGGATGACAGCCTGAGGCTAGTAGTGCCTATTGGCGTTGCGGATATTGAGTTCATGGTTACCATGGTAACGGGGCCCGTGGCTACGATCTTCCTACGCTTTATTCCTCGTTCTGGAGGTTACGCGATCGGCGCATCTCTCACTTTTTTCTTTTTTCTTCCTTTTTTT
This sequence comes from Polistes dominula, assembly GCF_001465965.1. The sequence goes on along the minus strand of NW_015149006.1, from coordinate 1,136,159 downwards.
TTTTGTATCATCCTAATATTTTATAAGTATATTTAATTAAGGGAGGAGGGGTGGTTTATTATTGTCCGTTAAAAGTAATAAGTAAATTGTGACAAATTTTGATGGCAATTTTTTAACACGAGCATGGGGACATGTGTGTATTGTTTTTATGGTATCGAGTTACGTGGGTCACTGAAAAGTAATATTTCATTTTTTCTTTTTTTTTTTGTAAATAAAACACGTCACATATACGTAACAATTCGTATGTGTGTATATAGACGAACGATAGTTTATTCGCGATATTTACAATAATTAATATATGGCATATAAATACATATAAGTACATCTTATTATTATAATAACAAATTTGAAAGACTGGCCTGTACTTGTAAAGATGCATCATCTATCTTTAAGTACAGAGTCTTTAGGAGCAATATCGAATAAAATATTTATCCTTGGACGAATGCTGACATGGTGTTCCTTCACTCCTTCATATTCTTTTTCTGGTCTCTTTTTTTTCTTTTCTTTTTTTTTTTTTTTAAAGCTAACATTAATTACGTTCATTTCACGTAAAAAGATTCTAGACGCAAAATATCGTTTTTTTTTCCTCGTACAGTTATGTCGATTTGGTCTTTTCTTTTGAAGTCAACTCCGCGCATACGTTTGGTTTTTCTTTTAGCACGAAAAAAAACAAAAAAATCAGGAATGATAAGGATATCGATATTTAATATATCATCGAACGGTTTTTAACGTCATTGAATCGATTTATCCAATTGCAGCGTAAAAATAGATTTAGCTTTGTAGATAATTGGAGATGAGAACAGTTGTTTGAATCACGATTGTTCGGTTCATTCGAGTATTCCATATTAGAGACGATATTAATCGCGAAAATCGATAAAACGATGATGGGATAAAAGTGGATCGTTTTCCGTCAGGTATTAACAGCCTGTCTGACGAATAGGTATTCTGAAAATTGTTGACCTTCACCACCTCCACCACTACTGGCAACAATACGAAATCCTGCGTTGAGTAGTCGAGTAATAGCTTGAACGGAGTTTAGTTTGCAAAAGCCATTCAGTGGAAACCTGATGACATGACGGGTGTCCTGTTGATGCCAGGCAATACCAGAACGTGCGTTAATCACAGCTTGCATAGCCTCGGGAAATACTTCATCGAGAAGTGTGTGACCACCCGAGAGCATAATTCTTTCACCGAGATCAGGATTGACGTGTAGGGCAACGCATTCGTAACTGCGGTTACCCTCGGTACCGCGAAATTTTTCGGCCTCGTGATCGCACGGCGACACGCAACTCGAACAACCCGTACACTCCAGGGAACAACTCGACGTTCCTTTACCGCGCATGCCAATTTGTCTTCCTGAGCCTTGTTTAGGCGACGAGGATGTCGTAGTTGTCATAGTAGACGCTGCCGAAGCAGTCGAGGTTGCCGTTGAACAAGCCGAGCCTGTCGTCGATGATAAATTCGTAATGCCATTCTTTATACGTTCCTTTTTTATTTGTTCCAATTGTTTACACATTGCTAAAAAAGAAAAGAAAAACACACACACACACACAGATGATTATTAATAGGTGTTCAAAATTTAATTAATAATATTTTGTAATTATATTATTTTCTAATTGATATATGAAAAACTTACGTGCAATGTCGAAGTATCGCGCCTCCTCTAGCAATAAATCCAAATCGGCAAAATTGTCAGGTATCAATAATCGTGAATTTCGCATAAAATTCAGTATGTGCCGAAACATACTACCATCCCTGTCGATAAAATAATGTTGCTTTAAGGAGTCCAGAACAATAGGTATACTACCATTGAATAATTTGGCCAACCTTGATTCTGGGTACCTGAAAATCAATTATTGCATATATATCCCTCCCTCTCTCTTCATCTTTTGAGTTTTTAAGTAAGATAATCGTTGACTCGTATTATCTACGATGTAACATCGATTCTCGATTCTCTCTCTTTTGCGTGTGTGCGCGATCGAAGGTCGACGTAATTTAGCATATAATAGATGAGTGTATGTCGGTGGAAAAAAACGAGTTGAGAAAACTCGAGGAACGCGTTAAGAGATCCGCGAATCGGCGTTGAACGAACGAAAGAAAGAAAAAAAGAAGAATAAGGAGAAGATAGGACTGAGACGGTGCTCGTGTTGTTGAAGCACAACCGGGTGCGTTATGGTATACGGGTTGGCAAAGAGAGGATGAAGAGGCGAAGGGGAAAGGGGCCAGGGGGTTGGTAGAGGGAGCAGGGGGAGGAGGAGGGAGGAGGGCGGAGGGGGAGGGGAAATGCCGATGTAGTACCTAGTGTGCCTCCTCGAGCCGGTTCCCATACCTTCCACAGCGATAACATATAATAACGATGGCCTCGTGAAGCCTACGGGCAATCTGACTTTGTTGAAAAAGACAGAAACGAAAGATATTCTATCGTGCGATACGTACTAGTTTTTTTTTTGTTTTGTCTTTTTTATATCCCCAACTATCTTACTAACGTTTGAGAAATTCTTCCGATGGGTCCCCCTTTTCAACTATACACATGTACATACATATATCCCTTATTCATAAAAGTATCCGTTCGATTGATCTCAGGTTGAGAAGCACCAGTTCAGATAATAGGAATGTTCAATGTCAAGGTGTTGACCGTTGTCAGCCCGGTGGCAAAAGGCACACATCTATATGCAGCAGTTACATACACTTAGATAGTTCGTACATATATACTGCATGTATGCAAGTACTCAGATCGATAGGTCAGAATGTAGGAGAGATCAGGATTGATTTATGAAGAATTATTGAGAAAGTAGATAGATGTGCATGTGAAATGTAAGAGACACAGAATCGCGATCCGTTGTGCTTGTCAAAAGAGAGATGTTTAACAGTCGAAGAAGAAGAAGATGATGGAGAAGAAGAAGAAGAAGAAGAAAGGAGGTAAGGGGGAAGGTAAGGGGGTTGAGGAGAGGAAGAAAAGCCGCGGCCGGTACCAAGGGCGGAGAACGAAACGCCGTGATTACCTCAGGCGATTTCTTCGACCCACCAAAGAGGGGAACACCGAGCGTGCCTCGACCGTACTTCGACCGGACCCGATCCCGGGTCAGATCCTCTCGCGCTATGGGAAAAGGCTAAACGATCGACTCACATCGCTTGGATTGCTTGCTCCGCTTTCGACGTCTTGTCCTTACACACGATCGTGCGAGTTGTTGGGTTACATGAGTGTAGATGTACGAGTTTCGTTTTACGATCGATTGCGAATTGTTTTTAAAAAAGAGATCGATGGAATTTTTTTTTCATCGGCAAATGTAATCGTATCTTTTTTTTTTCTCACGTTGAACGATCAAAAAAAAATAATAATAAGATATAGATTAATACTTTTAAAGGGTTTACTTTAATTAGAAATATTTCACATAAGTGTTTCTTTTATATATATATATATATATTTTTTTTTTTACTTTTGAAAGATTTCAGAACAGAATTTATAATATTATGAAGGGAGGGGGATAGAATTGTGTTAAGATTGTTTAGTTAATATAGGATATATATATATATATATCAATTAAATTTATTTATAATATTTAAGAGAAATGTTTGAAAATGTTAACCCATCGATATATAACAGCTTGTTACTTTTGTTTTTTATTGATATTTGATGAATTAATAGTTATTGACCCTTTCCTATGTTAGATCACATAGATCATACAAATGTTATATATATATTTAGTATCCTCGGAGATGTTGACTTACTTGGTTAGAGTTTCGAGGGAGGATGTATATATCGTACCACCAACGTCAATGTGGACCGGTGCCGTGTACCTCGAAGCTGCTGCTACACACGGTATACCCGTCATCTTCTGATTGTAAACTGGGGTAACTGGCGTCGGTGGTGTCGGTGACGAGGAATTTGACATTGTGGGCGACGTGGCCGGCGAACTGCTTGGCGACAGCAATCTAATAAAAAAAAAAAAAAAAAACGAACATTTTATTGTCATTGAACTTTAATACAAAAAATATATCTTTTTCTACAAATTTGTTCTAAGGTTTTCTTTTACAGGTTCACATGTGCAGATATATATATATATATATATATATATATATAGATATTTATTTTGATATATTTGTGCAGATATATATATATATATATATATATATATATATATATATAATATATTTTATATATATAGACTTTTTTATAATAACAGAACGTAACTCATTAAAATTCTAATCACAATTATGTCGATAATAATTTACACGGTATATGGCTCGTGGTAACAGAGAGAGGGAGAGAGAGAGAGAAAGAGATTGTAATTTTGTTTTATTATATTCTTTCTTTTTTTTTATATATTTATTTATTTCTTTACTTGCCTCATCTTAATTTGTGCGCTAGGGAACATACTGCGTTGCGCCGTTAGCTCGGCCTTCGCCTCCTTCCCGTCGGCCTCACATTTCCGTCTGCAATCAGAGGAAACCAAAAAAAAGAAAAAAAAAAAAGAAAAAAAGATGAACAGGTTAATAATTATGAAACTCATTAAAACTAAAACATAAGCGATAAGTTGTGATACGGTTTTAGATGATGTTGAATATTTCCTTATATGTTATATTCTTTTTTTTTTTTAAAAAAAAGGAACGTTAAATATCGGTGTTTGAAAATTCGTGAAAAGTTATTTGGAATGTATGTCGGATATATAATATTGTGAATTGTTAGATGACAAAAAAATAATATTTGAAAAAAATGGGACGAAAAAAAAGGAAGAAAACTTCGATGAATGTTTACAATCGTATATAAAGGTAAAATTTGTTCGAAAATATGTTAGTCGTGTAACAACGTGTATAACTGACCTACGGTGTAACGCGTATTTACATGTAAGAGATATAAAATGTTATCAATTATTGAGATAATTTCGTTTATCGATTCCAAGTGGTCAGATATCCGTTCGGTCAAGCGACGACAACGTTGATTTTAACTGTTATATTGCTTTTGGTCGGGTACAATAGTATGGTTCACTCATTCCAACGTTACCTTTCTGCCCGGGTCGAACATTAACACATAATTTTCATATATATTAATAAGCCAATTAGCAGAGAAACAATATTTAACTTGCGTTCAACTGAACTGAACCGGCGGCTTTAACGTAAAGAAGAGAATCAAAGAGCTTGCGCCAAATAAAATTAAAAAAAAAAAAAAAGGGTTGACTATAACGTGAACGAACAATGACGAAAAAAATAAAATGAAAAAAGAAGATAATTATATTATTATAATTGAGAATAATTAATCATAGACAATATATTTCATTTTATATATATATTTTATTTACTATACACGAATAAGGAATTATCGTTTAGTAAACGATCGTAATTGTGAATAATGAAAGATACTATGCTCAACAAGAACGTCACATTACGATGATCGATTAGTAATTGCAACAACTCGTTTATGCATTTACCTACAACGGTACAATCGACGATGCAAATACTAGGATATCTACCTAGGAACGTATCGTTTTGGATTAGCTTGCGGCATAGACACCATCAGTTTAGACTATTACTAAAACGTTTTATTGTCCTTTCCGTTGCGTCATTATCGTGTAACACTCCTCTTGGCTTTTCGCAATACATTTAGTCCTGAAATTTATGTGTAACGTAAATAACAGCGTATTAACGTGAATTATATTTAAAGATAAGAAGAAAACAATAAAAATCAAACGTCAACTTTTAACATTTGAAACAAATAATTCGTAAATTAATAATCGTATTACCTTTAATCATTTTCTTTTTTCTCTGTTATTTATTATTATTTTTGTATTTTGCATCAATTAATATTTTTCATTTAATATTCTATCAAATATTTATTAACAAATATTGATCAGATAAACACAGGAAGTATTGTATAAAAATAAAAATTAGGAATAATAATTGAAACGAAGATGTAATCATTTGGTAAATACTGTTGTTTGATGTTGTATACGTTTACGTTTATCACCAATATATATCTTAATATACATATATATATATAAATTAAGTGTGTCACGTTGTTTGTCCGCAATGGACTCCTAAACTATTGAACCGATTTTAATCAAATTTTGCACACTGTATGCAGTTTCATCCAACTTGAAAGATAGGATAATTTATATCTCAATTTATAATCGCAATATTATTTTATTAATCGCGAATTATTTGTTTATTAATTAATTAGAGTCATGATTATCTCTGTTAGTGACTTAAAGACGTGTGTATTGAACTGATTGTGAGCCACAGCAACGTGTGGCGGGGCACCCCTAGTATATATATATATATATATGTGTCTTAAGTTCAACGTCACGTAAATTTACGTTCAGATTTCTCAAGTATAAGTATAAGAAGAAGAACTTCCGCGATAGCCTGCATAGATAGATGGGGAATAACTCGTTAAGAAGTATCGACAGTAGGTCGGTCTCGGTCGAGGGCGTGGAAGAAAGACGCGCTCGTTGATTGATCCGGGTTGTTTTGTTTTCTATTGGTGGTCTTTCATCGTCAGAATGAAATAAATTCACTCATGCAAACAAGTAAGTAGTAATAGTAGTAGTAGGTAGTAGTATGCGTTCGCGGAAGGCGGATATGCGTCTAGTATGCATCGAGATGTAACTGTCAAAGGTACTGTACTACATGCATACACACACACGCACACACAGATACACGTGTATTATTACTAGAAACGTAGGCGTATAATGACACGTGTTTCAACCGGAACTGCGAGAGATAAACAAAAAAATAAAAAGGAAACAAAATTGAAATAATCAAAGTGGAGGCGTATTTAATTGGTATTTCAAGATATTAATGTTAGAAATTAAATAGGGGGAAATTAAAAAAAAAAAAAAAAAGAACAACTGGTAATAATCTAGTTGAAAATATACATTTAACGTTAACGACGGTAATTATTTGATTTAACGAGCACGGTTTAATTTCAAATTTGAAATATGAATGTTCTTAATGATCTTAAAGGATCATTAATATTTCTCTTAATTTAGAATGATTAGAATATTTGGATATTTACAAGATATATACAGGTTTATGCGTGATACTTTCTAACGAAATACAAACTACTTCCCCCTCTTTTCCCCTATCAACCAACCCCAGCCCATTCCCTCTTTTAAGTAGCGTAATAGTATTTTTGTTTCATACGTATCGCACAACGATGTTACATGAAATTTAATATTATTTTTGTCGGATAAATACTTAAGTGTGTAATTTTTTATTAAACGAGACTATCCACAACTGAGATAACTGAAAAATGATGGCGCGCATACTTTATGCCACAAGGCATTACATTACATTCTTCAGCCGATCGTGGTCGGTCGCTTGCTCGTTCGTTCGTTCCTTCGTTCGTTCGTTCGTTCGTTTGAAAGAGAAAGAGAGAGAATGGAAGAAGAAAATCCACGAGAGAGAGAGAGAGAGAGAGAGAGAGAGTAAGAGAGAGAATCGTATGTCGATCCAGTCGTAAAAGGGGTACTAGAGAAACGAGAAACAAAATAATGTCAGAAGTAATGGACATGTGTGTGTATATGTGTGCGTGAGTGTATGTGTGTGTATGCTTGTACGAGCTAAGGGTATATCTGTGGTCATGCAAGGGAAAAAATAGAAGAAAAAAAAAAATATATATATACATATATATATATGTATGTATGTATACTTGTGGTACATAATGGCACACGCGAGATGAAGAAGGTGGAGGAAATGCAAAAGAAGAGTCCGCGTGCGCGTTCATTTTCTTCATTCTTGACGGTGAACGGCCTCCAGTTTGCGCGCACTATGCATAAGGAGCACGCGCCATATGTATATATATATGTATATATATTTCTTCATGTTCAGTTTGTTAAATATTTTCTCGATAAAAAATACAAAATATATATACGATGAGAAAATATTTAGACATTTATAGTTACGATACAGCAACTGTGGATGTTCAATTGGTACTTGAACGGTACATTCAAATTCAACGTCGCTGGTGTTTGCATTTGTTATTATGTTATTTGTTATTTGTTTTTATTTAAGAATTTAGAAATTGGATTTCTTGTGATTAAAAGTTAATCAAACTCGATGGTATCTTGTCAGTTGTCTCATCGATCAAATCCAAAGAAACGATTCTCGTTGAAGTATCTTCCTTCCATCACGTTCCAACGTTCTAAGTTATTAAGAATCCTAGTTAATTATAACCGACAATGATTTCCGCATCCGCCCCATGCGGTGTTAGAGAGTTCCTTTGGCCTTTTCACCGGTTAACTCAAATCGAGTTTCTCCTCTTACCCGACCGATGCAAATCGTGCGCTTTCATAAAATAATCCTATTCGACGATATTTATTTAACGTTAAAGATATTACAAATAATATACATATATGTATGTGTGTTGTTTATTTTGAAGACTTTTTTTTTTAACCCTTCGAATAATCGGGAAATGTTTGTTAATAATGAAAATTGGGGTTAAATTAATTTGATTGACAAAAAAAAAAAAACATGAAATTAAAATGTTCGAAGTAACATCATGGTAGACATTTGTTTCGATTATCTTGTATGTTTTTTGTTTGTTTATAGTACTATATATATATATATATATATATATATATAGGCCATTTACGTGTCCCAGTTGCAATGGGGGGAAAAAACGAAAATGATCTTATTTTTGTTGTTGTTTTTAGTTTTCTTCATTTTCTATTTGAACTTTTTAGCCTTTCTTTATTACGGTCCATGGCCCCAGGTATATATGTACCTGCTAGTTTAGATTAGGTACATACGTACCTGCCTACGTATGTATCTTAAGACCAGTGCAAGGGGGCACTCCCGATACGCGCGAATGCGTGTCTTGCTCCATTTCATCCTCGCTTATTCCCACCACTTACTCTCACCTACTTACCCTACGAGACGGAAACTCTGACCGAGACACGTCGCGCGGTTTTAAGCCTGATTGGAATTTCATGCAACGCAAAGTTTCAACATATAGCTGCAGAATATCTTTTAGTTTTAGGACAAATCGAACCCAGATGTAGATTAGATTAGATTAGAAAATTACTTCCTTAGTTTTTTTTTTCCCTTTTGTAAAATATATCTCACACGTTTGTAGATAACTTTTATTTATCCATTTATTATTTCTCCTTTTATTAATTTCAATTAAGTAAGATAAAGACAAATTGAGAATAAATGATCAAATTATTCAAATAATTCGATACAATTACATACCGTTTGCTATATAATATAATATAATCCAATAAATTYTTATCCTTTGAATAATTAAATTGTTAAATAGTTCGATACAAAAAAAAAAAAAAGAAGCCATTTATAATATCGAAATACATGTTATCTATTTTACAATCAACAAGAATATGTACCATTTAACGTTTATTTATGATATACAGTAGTATCGTTATTATTTCTCGATGATATCTTCCAAAAAAAAACAAAAAAAAAATATTCGAAACCTATCAATGATACAAAAAAAAGATAAAAAAGGGATTCTTTAGGTACTTTATGGTATTTTTTTTGATATTCTCGATATACAAGTACAACGAACGACCTTTATAATATACGTTTACGACTTATGGAGTCACCCATCAGGAACGATAGCGTTCTTTTTATCTTTCTCTCTCTCTCTCTCTCTCTCTCTCGCTCTCGCTCTCGCTCTCGCTCTCTTTTTCGAGAAGGAGAGAAAATATTTACGAGAAAATTTCGCCGTTGGTGGCGCGGCTTCGTGAATAATTTCGGTCCGCGGGAGACTCGTCAGCCCACGGCTATATGCTCGAAGCGTTCGGTTCTAATTACGGCAACTGCAGAACGCGTCTGCGCTCGGGGCCATGCCTTCGGCCCCCATTTCCAACCCCCGCGTTCCAACCTGTGCGCGCGCGAACAACCCCTCTTTCACCCTCCCCTCCCCTCCCCTTCCCTTCCCTTCCCCGTCCCTTCCCCTCCCCTATACAGTCCTTCCTTTTACTACCCCAGCACAATTTCCACAGAGCCCACATCCGTTCTGAAATGCGAGAGCGGCTCACCGACCCTCTTTTGCGCCCCGAGCGTACTCTGACACACACACACACACACACACACACACACACACACACACACACACACACATATAAATGCACGTATACATTTATATATATATATATATTATATGCACACTTTGAGAAAAATTTGAATGTATATGAAAATGCATATAGAGATGCATGTTCTGCGAATATTCACATACATACATAAAGGGATACATTTATACATACTTTTGTACTATACGTTACCGTCCAATAGCTTTTTTCCAAAGTTGGTGATATCGTATTGCATTTATCATCGAAATAGGACTGTTAGTCGTACTATTTATATTGGATCATTATTCGATGATTTGATTATGAGCTTTTTGATTCATATTTTTTTGTCTACGTTTTTTGTTAATAATTTCTTTTGGTTTTATTTTTTTCTGGATAACATTTTGTTGTATCGTTTGATTTTTTGGTTGATTTATCGTGTATGATATTTTTCTATTGGACGTGTGATTACAAGTATTATTATTTGGCAATAGATTTCTACTGATATTTGAAAGTAAATTTAGTTCTTTAAAATCATAGATCAGATGATAGACAAAATATTTGAGAATGGCATTGATAATGAGCGTAGAAAATGTCCATGTAAATTTAAAATTATGATTGAAAAGATATCGAGAGAACACAATGGATCGTACGTAGGAAGGAAAAGTTGTACGTAACACGAAGTACGTGTTATGCATTTGAACGTGTTACACGTTCGGCGCATTGCTGTGTTTAAGCATGGAATCGGCGTCACGCGATGGAATCAGAAAGTTGGCGTGAATATCCTTTGCATATAGATGTTGTCTTACTTTTAAGATACCAAACAGGTAGGTATATGCTCTTACGTATAACTATCTATATGCTTAATTTCCGTTTCCATTCAATTTCATACAACTGTGCTTACAAGTGAAAGTCCTTACCTCGATAAGAAAAAAGATACAACGTTCCGAAATCTATTCGATGTAACATTTTGTTTTAGTATCGCGAAAATATTGTAAATTACTTTTGTGTATGAAAATATTATCGATTTGAAATGTAAGAGAAGAAAGGTAGCAATTGTGGAAACTGAAAAATTCATGGGATTGCAAATAATTGAAGTTCTTGATATTGGACTCACCGTTTCTGGCACGTGGACTCCAGGTTGACGGTTGTTCTGATGTCCACTATTTTGGAATGGTCAGGTTACTCCTCAAATGAGACGATGAAAGAAAGAAAGAAAAAAAATAAGGAAACCCAACACACTTATCCTCAACTCTTTTCGAGTTTTATTCTGAGATATAGAAAAACGTGTTGTCCATCTCGTATTGTGATCATAAGACGTAACAAACAATCTCACCCACCCACCAACCCACGTGGTCTCTCGGTTCACGTGTAGTATTCTTTCGTTTATAGTTATACGCAGAACTAGCTCATCAAGCCGCGCACGACCGCGGCTTCGATGAGACTGCGACTTGGTCGTCGGTTTCGAGTGTTCGCGCTCTCTCGAGCGCCACCAGAGTACCATTGGGAGAGTGAGGCTAACGTTATATCCACCAATACAACCAACGATCACGAGAGCATCGCTAACGGGCTTTTTTTCGTTCCTCTTCTGACCTCCTCTTCAACTCATCCCACAAGCTTCTTCTTGCGAGAGCTTTGCTAGCTTGGGGCGTTTCGGTCCCCTCCAGCTTTTGTAATCCTGAAGTCACCCTTCCTTAATGCCATCTACCTACGATAGATAGTAGGAACACTGGTATTAAATGAGTAGATGAGTCAAGTTTTTGTCTACATTATATAATAAATAAGTAATATTCAAATTAAATCTCATTATATAACGCCATTCGTATATGCATATTTTATGAATATTTAAGTATTCATCAGAACGATAATTCAATATGATATTTGGAGGATGAACGAAATGAAAAAAAATGTGAAAAAGGAATCAAGTATTAGGTATAATAGGGCAGTACGCGAGGGTCGAGATATAAAGGGAAGCAACCAAGCGGCCTGCCTGCCTGCCTGCCTGCCTGCCAGCCTTGTTCTGTCCTATTCGAGATGCCCCCTGGCAAAACGGCCATGGCCAACAACATCGTTTCAGATAGCCTGGAGCACTTCTAAACCCACTGGACGATTCTGCTGCTCGCATACATAAACTTTGTCAGGGACAAAGCGACACGATTCATGTATGTACGTGCTTCCAGTTAGAAACAGCCAACGACATTCGGATACCCATCTCGTCATCGTAGCCATTCGTTTCCGATATTTTCTTTTAGGGACCGGTATTTCTCGATGGGTACCGTTGGATTTTCAACAACAGGATTGTTCTGTTACACTGTGATAGAAAATATTTCACTCGTTTGAATACATTTTATTTTCAATATTATTTTCATTATTCCTATTATCAAATGAATGATATTCGTTATCAATTTTCGCATCAAGGTTAAACCTAGGCCTTTTCAGTGGAAATTAAAAGTTGAATTTGATACATTTAACTTCTCATCGATTTCACGTCTTAAATAAAGATTCCAATCGATGTTGCAAGTAAAAATAATCGATTTAATCGTTCAATTTCATTATTACAATAATCGAAAAACTTCTCCCGATCCTTGCAACATCTCATACAACTAACTAACAAACAAACAACTGTGAACAATAATTTCGAAATCCATTATACATGACCACCTATCTTATTTTCCCTCAATTCGTATACATGATTTATTCCTCGAGTTTTTCCCTTTGTTCTATCCTATTCTTTCATTCATGAAACCGAATGAAGGTGTAATCCGCGTTACAACAACCTCTAGAGAGAGAAAGAGGAAATATAAAAAAAAAAAAAATAAAAAAAAGGGAAGATGTTCTCGGAGAAGTATAATAATCGGTCGTAATTCAAAAGCATGATGCTTCTTCTACATATGGAAGAACTCAGGATAAGGGAGGGGAGGGGAGGGGAGGGGGGTTGAGTAAGAAAGGTAGGGAGTAGCGAATGAGATGAGTCGTTAGAGTGGGAGGTACTGAGAGATACAGAAAAAGAGAGAGAGAGAGAGAGAGAGAGAGAAACAGAAAGAAAAAGAAAGAAGAAAATAATGTCATGTTTTTGTATCATACGATATACAGACTGCCGGCATAACGGACGAGTATACGCTCGAAGCGTTCAGCAGGATGTAACGCGAAGAGTCCGAGTGTAGCCCGTGGGTTCACATATTTTAGGGAGAAGCCCTCCCCCTGACCCCCTTCTCCTTCCTCGTTCTCGTCCCAGTCCCCCAGCTCTAGCCCCAACCCCCTCCTCCTCCTCCTCCTCATCCTCCTCCACCTTCTCATTCTCCTCCCTTGGTTTTGCTCAACGTGTCTTTGAAACGGGTCTCTTGCTCAAGGCGAGAACGTCGGCTACCCACCTCCGATCCCTTTCTCTTATCTTTTTTCACTTTCTCTCTCTCTCTCTCTCTCTCTCTTTCTTTCTCTTTATCTCTAACTTTTTATCTCTTTCTTTATCTCTCATTCTCGAGCGATCATCGAGGATAAAAAGTTATCCTCCGAAGAATCAGCTTTTGAGAGTTTTTTGCATTGACCAATAATCATCTTTGACGACAGCGTTTACGAATTCCTTGGTTGGTTTGATACGATGATTTATGAGTTTAAGTTATTACGTTTATTTATCTTAAGGTTAAATCTCTTTGGAATGATCGTTATATCGATTTGATGTCATAATATTAAATTATTATACGATTGAGATTACTTTCGAATATAATATTGACTCGTTAATGTTTAACGAAAGGAACGTGTTAAGATCTTCATGCTTTTCTAACGTTATTAGAAAATGACAATTATCTCTTAAGAGAGAGAGAGAGAGAGAGAGGATTGGATAGAAAAGGAGGAATATCGAAGAAGGATTTTATCATGAAAAAGATTCCTTTTGTGTTGGTATATTGGATCTATCGAAGGGTGAATAGATGGTACGCTTGTCCATGATATGTTCTTGGTGTGTAGGCGTGCGCGTACTAGCGAGTTACAAAGGAGAAAAGAAAGACAGAGAATAGGGAGATGGAAAAGAGAGACAAAATAAAAGAGAGAATGGTTAAGAGAGAGAGAGTGTGTGAAAGAGAGAAAGAGAGATCAGAGGAATGAACGTACGAACGTACGAACGAACCAACCAACGAACGGTCTTTCTCTTGGCCGCTTATGTGACCTCTGGTGGGTGTATGTTTAACCTTTTCGATGGTAGTCGACGAAGAGGAGAATATGGCCGGCGGGCCCCCCAGAAACGACGATCACCCACGCAAGCGAATGTAAATTACCGGAGGCTGTGAATCATTTTGAGAAGATCCCAGACGGACCCCGAGGTCCTTTTTCTTCGTCCTCGATGCCCCCCTTTTTACTCTTTCCTCTCCTCCTTCTTCCCCCCACCCCCTACCCCTTCTTCAACCTATTCTCTTCCTTTTCTTCTTCTTCTTCTTCTTCTTCTTCTTATACTTATACTTATATTATTATCTCTTTCTCTTCTTCTTGTCTTTGTCTCCCATTGTGGTACTTACGTAAGGTTGAGGAACGTTAAGCTTGAGAAAAACAGGCGGCTCCCATAGGTGGCCGTGGGACGTGCTCTGGGGCCCCCAGTTCTTCTCTTCTTCCTTCTTAAATTTTTCTTTTGTTTTATTTTTTTTTTATTTTTTGCTCTCTCTTTCTTTCTCTCTCTCTCTTGATTATTTACTCTCTTTGTCTTTCTCATTCTCATACGATCAAGTTCATACGTAGTTGGTAATGCTTATTAACCGCCTCGGGTGTTACTCGAGGTGGCTTCAGAGAGAAAAATCAAAAACGAGCATCGCGAGTGCAGAACAAACCCTTTCTTTCCTCTTACTCTTGTTACTCATGAGATCTACTTGTTTCTAGTTACTCTTCTAAAATGTACTCATTTTTCTTTTGTTTTGTAGAAAATTCGTTCTTTACGTAGATTTGTATAATTTTATTAATTATTTTGAGATATTATAAGATTTATGTAGTGTTTTAGAATAGAGAGGTCAATTACTGGTTTTGTTTAGGTTCACAAATGATCAACTACTGATGCAGTGATACCCTGTCGATAAGGGTTTATAATTTCGAAAAAGTATGCTTTGTTATATGATGTCTGAAGTTCAAAAAACATTTTCATTTATTGAACCCCACTATATAATTAGTATACAACAAGTTACAACCATTTACGATAAAAATTTACCTTAATTGGTCAACTACTGGTGCATTTATCTTAGTGTTTTACAATATAATCCAAATTGGACCTTTTTGTATTGAAAAAAAAAAAAAAAACATTTGTTGTTTATCTTCAGAGTTATAATCTTTTACAATCGTTAAATTTAAATATTATATGTGGATAACGTAATCGTCAACATAGAAAAATATCGTTTGAAAATCTTGAAATTATGCGTATCTCAAGTGTTCTTACCCTAAAGGGTTAAGGGAAGAGACAGAACAAAAGATTCGCGTAATTAGAAAGCACGAAAGACATTTCGCGGTGCGAAGATCGTCTGTACCGGAGGAGTTACCAACGTGTATCGCCTTTAGCTAAAGTGCAAGCCGTCATTCTTAAGCCGCCGCCGTAAATTCTCCTGCCTTCTTCTTCTTCTCTTGGTTCGTTCGTTCGTTCGTTCGCTCGTGCGAGAGGTACTTTTTTACGGGACACCCCCGTTCGAGAGAACTGGAGGTTGAGGAGGGACCAAAAAGAGAGAGAGAGAGAGAGAGAGAGAGAAAGAAACATACAGAAAAAAAGGAGAGGAGAAGAGAGTAGATGTAAAGAAGTTCACCTTTTATGTTTTCCCATTCGAACAAGAAAATTTGTTATTCAACCAGAAACTTAGTTGGTTGGAAGAATGAAATGTATATTTTATGAGTTTACCGTATACAGTATATATTATATGTATTCATTTGAAATGATTCTCTTTAGGAACGATTAATTATGTCATTGTGATTGGTTTGCGTGATGATAATCTCTGTTCGATAACTCGTATTTCAATATTTATGTTTAAAAGTGCAAGAGAAAGTGTATGAGAGAGAGAGAGAAAGAGAGAGAGAGAGAGAGAGGGAGAGTGATAGGAATAGTTTGAACAAGAGCTTGTTGGTACAACTAATATTAATCTCTAAGTCATGCTTAATAATTATCAGATATAACGTTAAGTATATTGCCATAAGATGTTAGATACTTAAATAACGTTGAGATACTTCAATGCTGTTATTAACGAGATCTTCTATTACAAATAGGAAAGAAATGATGCACTATTGCACGATTAGTTTAACGATTAACTTATCAAACAAACTTGAACTATGATACTTTAACGATAAATTATATTTAAATCAAGTTTTGATATATATAACACGTTTTAAAAGATATTAATCATTTGTAACTGTTATATTATAATATATATACAAATTTAGGGAATTATCTCGTGACATTTGATTTAATCTATTACCTGTCAATGGCATTTTTTGGGGGGACACATTTTCAAATTACTTTTTTTTTAATAATTGCAACTTCAAAATGAAATATATATTCGTTAAAATCATGAGTTCGTACTTCGTGTTTTATAAAAATATTACAAATTTGCACTATTTTATTTTATAATAATTACATATAATATAATTATATAATTATATAATAATTACAATAATTAATGATATAAAATAATTATTATATTTAATATTTAGTAATTAGATACTTTTGATATAGATTTATTTTTCATTAATTTATATTCATATATATTTCTATATTTAATATTAATTTATTTAATAATTATATTATATTTGTATTTTTATATTTATAATAATTAAAAAAAAAAAAAAAAAAAAAAAAAAAAACAAAACAATTGTTACAAAAATAGTTCTATTTGGTTAGTATGAATATCATTATACAGTTAATATCATTTCTTCTTTTACATTTTCGTATTGTGGCAGGTAATGAGTTAAGTAGGATGTTCATTTTTGTTTTTTTTTGAGAAACGTATATAATATACTTCACTAATTAAATACTAATACCTTTAATTAATGATTATTGTAATTAATGTTAGAAAATGTCTCAATTTTTATGACATTATGGCAGTTGATTTTAATGTTTATTTCATACACGTGCACGAGAATTATATGTGTGTGATGAACAAAGGCACCTCCCTCTTTTACTTTCGGAGGATAAGAAGAAGAAGAAGAAGATGAGGATGAAGAGGAGGTGATTGCGAAGGTGGTGGCGAGGGGAGTGGGGGAGAGGAGGAGGAGGGTAGGGGGGGGTGAGTTAGTATCAGAAAGAAAGAAAAGGAAAGAGAGAGAGAGAGAGAGAGATAGAAACGGAAACGTTGTTAGAGTCGGGTTCGTCCTTCCGGCTCTCTCTTCCCCACCTCTTCTCTCTCCCCCCCCCACCCACTTGCCCCCTCTTTTTATCTTTCTCTTTCTTTCTTTTTTTCTTTCTTCCTTCCTTCCTTCGGCAAAGTCTGCTTATAGGCAGGCAAGTCCTTAGGCGACTCGTGAAGATCGTGAAGATCGAGCGAGATGGCGATGCACGACGAAGGTTATGTGCCCACGGTTAGTATAGTTTTGCGGCTCGCGCCACTGCTTCTTTCTGAGTACTTATTTTTGTTTATTTAAAAAAAAAAAAAATAATAATAATAAATTAAAATAATTTTCTTTGTTTTGTATTGTATTGTTTTGTTTCAGACAAAACTCATAATGAAGTGATTTATCATAAGAATAATTAGGGGGTTCGAAGGAGGAGGAATAGGGACACGTAAATATCCTATTTTGATGTATTTTTATTACAACGATTTATTACAGGTGGATTGTTATATTTAATTCCATTTCGTGCTTTAACGAGCCAGGCTCGTGAACAGATAGTCGGGCCAAACATAAACATCACGAGTAAGGCACGTTTAGCATTCGTTGACGTGTAACACTTGGGCCTAAATTTCGTCGAGCTAAATAAAGGCACGGGAAAGAGGGTTAAAGAATTTTTTCAGAATATTTTCTTTTGTTTTTTTTTTTTTTTTTTTCAGATCAAAGATAAATTCAATTGTTTTATAGTCGGTTAATACTTAATGTGAAATTGCAGTAAGTGTAGGAGTAATTTTTCTTTTCTTTTTTTTTTTTTTTACTAACTAAATGTAATTAAAAAAGTTAATGTTGCAGGATTCTAAAGTTCATCGGTTTTAAACATATATATATATATATGTATATACTTATACAATAGTTTGTAATATTAGTTTAACATCAGCGAGGACAAAAATAACGAGGCAAGTATGCTAACGATGGTAAAAGATAAGCAGGAAGTATATTCTTGTAATGGTTAGAATATTTTAGCGTTACCAAGTACGGATTATTCGTTATCTTTCTTCTTCTTAACATATTTTTTCCTTATCCTCCCTTACCTCACCTCACCCCAGCCCCAGCCTAGCCCCACCTCTCTCTCCTTCTCTATTTCTATTTTTATCTTTTTTTTTATTTTTTTTTTTTTTTCGTTTACAAGTAACTATAATTACTAAATTGCCTCGGGTCGAACGTATTCAACGTGAACAAAACTTGACACGAATCTTCATTGTATAGATGCACGCGTCATTTTCATACATTGTTTCGTGAAAATTGTTTGCTTTAAACGCCTATCATCTTTCAAAAAGTTCATTTACAAATGAATTAGAAAAATTATAACTAATCTGAATTTAAGTTGTACCACAAAAATTCAAATTGGAATTTAATTTTTGCTTTTTATCATTCATCAATATAAATTGGATTGTTTGCTTACTTTAACTAACTTATTTTATTTTCATTAGGATAACTCATTAATTAACATATATAATTAAATTACATTTATTATATGATCAATATATTACTTTATAAAGAAAGGTAAATAGATTAATGTAATTTTGTCAATTTAATTTATATTAATATTAATACTTATGCTACTTATAATTTAGATTAATTAATATTATTAAATATATATAAGAATATATTTTATTATATTAATATATTATTTATTTTTATAAAATTATATTAAATTATATTATATTATATATATATTTTATTAAATTATATTACAATTAGTTTATTATATATATATATATATATATATATTTTACTAAATTTTATTATAATAGGTATTTAATATATATATATATATATATGGAATTATTATATTAAAATAATAGTTGTAATTATAAATTAATTTTGTAATTGTTTAATTGCACGGTCGTGTATATTCGAATAATTGTCGACATTAAAATTAAATGATATTAGTCGTTTGATTTTATTTCAATTGTAAGTTAAAATGGTTGACAGTTTTATATATTATTGAAAAAAAAAAATGTACAGTTATCGGATTATTTTTAACACTTAGTACTAACTATAAGTCTACTTTGGAAGTTTTTCCATAGCTGGTAAGGTTTGAGAACACGCGTGAACGTTCCTCGAGGGCATGTCACTCGTGGATATCGTCGAAGTAGAGAAAATTATATTTCGCTTGTCGTCGCTTCGCAAGAGAAACACGATAAGCTCGGACAACATGCGGTCATTACTTAGTCCTCTTTAATGAATCAATTTATTGGCGCATAATTATTACACCGAGAGAGAGAGAGAGAGAGAACGGGAGAAAGGGAGGGAGAACTGGTATAAGTTACTCTTGGCTCATACATATATCAACAATTTATCTTGATTTTACGAACGAGCCAGAGAAGTAGTATACTTCTTACATATATATATATATATATATAAATTTAGACAAACTGTTTATCGTAAATTTTGATCTTTCAAAAAAAAAAAAAAAACAAATGCAAAACTTAAAGAAATAAATAAAAATAGTTTAAGTTAATTGTCAAATTTATTTTTGTAAGAAATTGATTTTAATATGGAATCGTTAATTTCAAAATCGAACAATAACGAAGTGTATACATTCTTATATTTATTATTTTATTATTACTATAATTTAATATTAATATTAATATTAATTAATTTAATAATAATTTTATATATTATATTATAAATATAATTAAATTATATTTAATTTTATTATTTATTAATATTAAATTTATGTAATAATTTTAAGTATAGTAGTTATATACAGTTAAATAATAATATAGTTATATAGTAGTTATATATAGTTATATATTAGTATATATACTAAGTAAATTATAGTATTAATAAATTTATATAATATTAATATTAAAATATGAAATAAATATTATTATAAATAATTACAGTAATATAATAATATTAATATATAAATTAATAATATATTTGTAATATATATATATATATATTCAATTTTCAATATTCAATTACATTACAAATGTACATTGCATGCAGAATACAATTGAGTGTTTGTAAAAGAAACATAAGTATAGTATTAATTCTAAAAAAAAAAAACAAAAAAAAAATAGTCAAAGATGCAACTATCTTATTAGAAATACGTGTGATAATGTGTTGGTGGAAAAATAACGTGTCGACATTTTTCAAAAAAGGGGAACAATAATTAAATGACAATAAAAATACTTTTGATTTTTATAGGGAAATTAGATCGTGTGAAATAACAGTTTAGTTTTTGTTCTTGTTGTTGTTGTGTTTAAAGACATATGTCATTCCCCATGTTCCCCTCCTCCTTCTCCTCCTCCTCCTTCTCCTCCTCCTCCATCACCTTCCAAGAGATTTATTCGGCACGCGTCGAATCGAATTACCGGATTGATCGTTGATGACTTCCGTGATATTCAGGAACGTAATCGGTGGTGAAACGTCTAGGGAAAAACGGTGGTCGCCGTGTGCCGGTGGTACTTCATTAATATTTCATTTGGTTGCTTATCGTTACGAAGCCGCAACGCACGAGGAAGCCTTAGGGCATCGTTACTCCCCCCTCTAAGTAAGCGCACTAGAGAGTGCGCACGCGCGTGCGCGCGTTCGCCCTCACGTTCGCGTCACTTGAAAGAGGATATAAGAGGATATTTTAGCCGGAGGAATGGAAGAGTGGGCCCGGAACGCGAATAACAAATGTGTCTTATCAAAATTTCTTTCTAGAAAATAAAGGAAAAAAGAATAGATGAAAAGTAAGAAAACAAAATTTGGACAAAATGATTTTAAATGACAAATGATATGATTGGATTATTGAGAAAAAGAAATGTGTTTCTTTTATATCGAC
This sequence comes from Polistes dominula, assembly GCF_001465965.1. The sequence goes on along the minus strand of NW_015149006.1, from coordinate 1,115,018 downwards.
ATTTTTTTCATGAAGAAGAACACGATGAAAATAAGAAATGAATCAACAAAATTATTAGAATAAAAAATAAATTAAATACAAAAATTATATTATAATATTATAATATAATATTATATTATTATATAATATAATATTAATATTAATATTAATTAATTTAATATAATAATAATATATATATATATAT
>NW_015149006.1:1088977-1103900 GCF_001465965.1 Polistes dominula | reverse complement strand
AAAAAAAAAAATCGTCACAGCTGGCTGTATGCCGTCAGCTAGCCACGAAAACGCGTAAAAAAAAGTTTTGAGTTTATCAACTTCTTTTATTTTTTATTTTTATCAACTCGATAAATTTTAGCAGGGTTCAAATGATTAAAACTTCAAAATTTTTGGGCGTGTTTTCGGTGCTCCCGTTGACCCACCCACCACTAATGCGCCAGCGGACGATCACTGTGTTTTACAGCGCAACTAAATTTAACATTCTACAAATTATGGTCAGGGTTAAAATGACTGACCCTAAAACTATCATTGGCTCTTGGGCTATATTTAGTTATCGTGCCACGATGAAGATTTTCAAGGAAAAATTAATGATCCTAACAACTGTCTCTCCCACGTAGGAAAAATACATAATTGTTTACCTGATATTTCTTTTTGTTTTGTTTGTCCAATTTACACACATATTACACACACACATACACACAGATGCACATGCACACTGGCAGTCTCTCTCATTTGACACGTTTATCGTATTAACGGGAAACGTGTAGCTAATTGTTCGCAATCCAATCAGCAGCAAATAAACCGTTAGTTAGCATTTACGGAAGTTCAGTTGACGAATCTAGAGCGGTAGGTTAATGTTAGATGCGTTTAGATATGAGATTCTAACGCAAATACGCATTTCTTAGATTTCTTTTTTTCATCCTTTTTTTATTCTTTTTTTTTTCTTAGTTTCTTTGATGAAAGTTCTTTCAAACACGCGAACATTAAAAACAGAGGAAAGATTTTGTTGTGCTCCTGGTCGTGTACTTTTTCAAAGATTTCTAAGATTTTCACCTAAGTGCCGAAGCTCAAATGAAACGGTATGGCAAATACCGTTTCAAATTACTCATAGCCCATCCGATAACGTTGTCATTCGATACGAGGAACAATTCGTTCACTGTTTATCGATGTTATGTGCCTGGTCGATAATCCGTTATTGTGTTCTTTAAAAACGAATAAATATCTTTGAATGATGGTCTAGCTTCTTCGTCCCTTCTCCAACAGGAACACATCATTTTGTAAACGTCATCTGGACACATCGTTGGTTTTGGTAGAAATACCTAGAAAAAAGAAATAATCGTCATTAATTTGAAAACAAAATACAAATATATATATTATACAGTTTAAAATAATAATACTTGTGATTCTTCTCCGTAATACATGTGTTCGGCATTTCTAATCACTTGATCATTGGTAAGATGTTGAAACGGTTTTTCTCTAGCTAAACTCATAACTTCCCAAAGCGTGACTGCGAATGACCAGGTACTACTAGCACAGGTATACCTGTCCTAAAATAACAACCGATGTATATTCGATTACGTCATACATTCGATATAATAATAACGAGGGAAGGTTTGAGAAAACCAAAAAAAATAAGAAAATGTATATATTTTTCCTTACCAAGAGAATACTTTCCCATGGTAACCATCTGATCGGTGCTGGTGGTCTACCACCAATGTCGCTGTAATCCTTCTTGTAAAGATCGCTGCACATTGCGATATCGGTAACTTTCACGGCGTAGGATCGACCAACCAAGCAATTTCTGGCAGCCAGATCCTTGTGTACCAGATTCTTTGATTCGAGGTACCTCATACCCGAAGCTATTTGCGTACCCATGTATAGTAGACAGTTTTGACTACGGAGAGAAGAAAGTCATTTATTATATATATTCATTTTTTATTTTTTTTTTTGTATTTTCTTTTTATTCTTAGGACGTTGTACGAAAGATTCCCCGAGGGTTAACCAAAAGGTAGGGCGTACCAACACACAAAAGCACACGGTATACCATTTACTTTATTTATATCGTACCTGAGGGTCTTTAGATTGCAGGTCGGTCTTAAAGTTCCTGTAAGCGGTACGCTATACTGAAGATAATGGGCAAGATCACCGAGTTCGGTGTACTCGATGATTGTCCATGGTGCTGGCTCGGCTGCACAAACACCCAAGATCCTTGCCACATTTGGATCGGACAATCCAGATAGAAAGCTCACTTCTCTCATTTGATCGTTCGTACCGGGCGGCATGCCGATCCCTCCAGCATTATTGCTGCTGCTGTTGCTGTTGCTGCTGCTGCTGCTGCTGCCGTTGTTACTGCTGATGATGTGCCCACTTCGAATGTCGTTGATACAAGTTGGTACACGGGCCACGACCAATCTTGGGGCACTCGGTATAACATCGTCCAGGTCTACGGTCTCGCAAACGATAGCCTAAAGGGTTTCAACATTTCATCATCATTTTTTATTTTTATGTCTACTATAACCTTTTGTTAAGTTTATTTCTTTTCTTTTCTTTTCTTTTCGTTTTCGATAGAATGATAAGTTCAATATTGTTTGCTGATAGTTTCGAAGAAATATAAGTTAATTGAAGTTTCGTGTCATTTATTGTTTTTTTGTATAGATTTTCTATAGACGTACAATGACGAGTCAGACTCGTCATTCATTTCATGGGCCATTGTAGACTTTGACGAGTCTGACTGGTCAAGAGCTTTTTTTCTCTGGGAAAATAAAAAAAAGTAAAAAAAAAAATTCAAATTTCAAAGTAAAATATACATTTTCGTAGCTTTCACGTAACTGTTCAGTTGAGTGAAATTAAATAGTATTTGTTGATCGCATCAAGTTCCATTTAATTTGTATGTTAAGGGGGGGGGGAGTTAACGATTTGTTTGGTTAGCATTTTGTAATAATTGAACTTAAACTGAAAATGGACGGGGGGGGGGAGTGGGAATATTATTATATTATTATAAATGTAAATAAATACTTCTCCGATAATACTCGAGCCAAGTTTCTCCGTGGTTCTTAAGCAAAGTCGTGGTATACCGGTGGGTTCGATTTCCTTGCATTTGTATGGCTTGTTCATGCTAGGAGCTATGTTCCAAGTGACAACGGGTGCGGGTATCTGGAAAAGTAATTTATGCCCCGTCATGTTCGTCGCGCCATAGTTCGCCACCAACGCCATAAGGGAAAAATAAAATCGAACATAATGGTAGTTCAGAGAAAAAAGGGAAAGAACGAGAGAGAGAGAGAGAGAATAAACGTTTAACGGTTTTCTTTGTTCCACGTCGAATGCTTTTAAATAATAACGATTGTATATATAAGTATAGTGATAAATTACCTTGTTAATTGACGTAACATTGTTATGCTGTAACGTTACAGACTTTTCTTTAGGTGTTGTATGCCAACGTTTCGAATGAGTTCGATCCATATCCCGACGATAATTTGTTGTTGTCGCTGTTGATGTCGTTGCAATTGTTGCTGACGTTGTTATTGTTGTTGTTGTTGTTGTTGTTGTTGTCGTCGTCGTTAGGTTAAATTTGTTACTATTACAACTGCTATAACTTTGCAATGTTCTGTAATGTTGAACGTGACGGGAAGTTGATTCGGTTGGGGAAGATGAACGACTCAGTGGTTCCAATATCGAATCCGTTCGATTGTTCAATCTTACGTTTTCTTCGGAAATCGTTGAGTTATCTGGATCTTTCGTAGATTCTATGAATTTGAAATAGAAAATTAATATTCCTTTTTTTTTTCTTTATATATATAGTAATCACATATCGCGATGAATTCATATTGAAATTCAATTAATATTAATTATTATCGATTGTAAGTTATGTGGGAAATGACTTAACATATTCGCGGTCGACATATTTTTTTCAATTCTTATACTAAGTATTGACAAAAATAATGAAATTTTGAAAAAAAAAAACAATAATTTTTATATATATTCTATAAATAAATATATATATAAATATAGGTTTAAATTATTTCAATTTATATTTATATAATAAAATATAATAATATAATTAAATAGAATTATTTGAATACTATATTTAAATATATTATATTTAATATTATATATAATATATAAATTTATTTTTATTAAATTTTTAAAATGTAAAATGACGTGCATCACGTCAGCATCAACTAGGAATAGAACTTGAAAAGACGTGAATTCACGTCAGCTGTCGCGAATGTGTTAAAAATAACAATAATTTATTAATAATTTAATAATTAATAATTTCACATATAATTGTAGTATTCTTTTAAATAAATAAATTATTTCTAATAAATAATAAGTTATTCTTATAATATAATATTGAATAATTTAGTTGAATATTTATCGAAACCACCTTATTAGTGAAAATCATCAATATAAAAACCTGACGATAATCGATAAGCTTTAATAATATTAATTATAAGGATACATAAGTAATTGGAATAATTAAAAATGAATAAAAACTTACCAGAATTAGCTACGATAGCATAAGTGGATTTACATTGTGGACTGACCAATGGAGAATCGAATTGTTCCATTGTTAATGACTCGTGAACACTGGCGTCTTCTGGTGCGTCAACTGATGATGCATGATTACCTCCATCATTCAACATGCCGCCAGGTGTTAAATTTAAAAGTAATCCCTAAATAATTACAAACCGTTATTTCGTATTAATGAACAAGAGAGATTGTTTCGCGATTAGAAATAATGTCATCTGTAGTGTTTCGTGAGATTAATATAAATCGAAAGAAAATGTCATTAATAGTTTATGTACCTTCATATTAATCGTAAATCCAAACGGATTTTTAAGTACGGTTGGTGAACTTTGTAGCTTTTGTCGTCGATTTAATAATAAAATCACTCCGAATACCATAAGTAAGAGAAGTATAATAGCTGTTAATACACCTATCAATACTTCTAAATATTCTTGTCCTTCACCTGGGGCTGTTACTGTAAAAGAAACAAATAAAATATAAACAATATCATTGAGTAAGGATTAAATATACTTCAATACAGATACGTATGAATGATTAATCTAATCATTATCAATTAAGTTTTCAATGACACAACTAATTGAGCGAAAAAATACGATCGTCATTCTTTCTCGTCGAAACGAAATAATCGAAGGAAGGAAAAATTCCATTCACTTTTCAACTAAGTGCAATGCAGTATTTTTAATATTCGATGATACTTGAATAACATTACTGTATATTTTCTATTTTCTTTTCTTTTATTAACAATTTATGTTATCTTATTTAATATATATATATATAAAAATTACGTGTCACGTTGTTTGTCCGCAATGGACTCTTAAACTACTTAACCGATTTTAATCAAATTTTACACACTGTATGCAGTTTTGTTCAACTTAAAAGATAGGATAGTTTATATCTCAATTTATAATCGCAATATTATTTTATTAATCGCGAATTATTTATTATGCGTGTGTATCGGACTGATTGTGAGTGCACCCCTAGTTATATATATATATATATATATATATATATCTACAGTACTATGATGAATATCGTTTTAATATTTTATACATTAATGCACGATAATGTTATTATTATTTTTATTTCTATTGTAAATTACGACATTGTGTTTATCATTGTTTCGTAAAAGGTTTTTTAATTAAGTTTAATCCTTTGATCGTTTAATATTTATTAACCTTTTAGTAAAGAATAGTAATTGTACTAGCTGTACGTATAGAATAGATAAGGAACATCAATGAAGATCTAGGTCTAGTATTTTTTTTTCTTTCTTTTAGTCTTCCCTTTTCTAAACGTGTTTCCACGAATGGTCACGATTCTTAAGGAATAAAAGGGACGAATGGGAGAATGTAACAAATGGTTCGATTAAAATCCCATCGGGAAGATACGATTCTTTCGAGCTAATAGCCTAAACACTAATAGGGTATTTTCCGTACCGAAAAGCTGCTTTATTGACCGTAAAAGAAGAAGAAGAAGAAGAAAAAGTAGAGAAAACGAAGGAGACTATCAAAGGTACAACCTTAGCATACCACCCTATATAAATCTTTTATTATCGATTTATATTATCAAAAGTGTGTATATAAGTGTGTATATAAGTGTGTAAAATAAAAATCAATCTAAATCGTAAACAAACAAATATTTCAAGCATTTATTCTCAACACTTCGTTGAATATTATGTTAACAATAAATTGACGATGCGACCATATTGCTACGAATTAACGGAGGGCATAATTTGTTTATTGGTTATTTTGTTGTTGTTGTTGTTTAAAGGGTAACATTGGTTCAAATAGTCTAAATGATTTTATTTACGTATTTACGTATCATTTTCTCTTTTCTTCACGTACGAATATTAATTTGTTTATTCAATTGAATTGATATCATTATGTAAATGAATATTCATGTTATTGAAGTTACGGAATTATCAGAACACTTTGAACAAAGCTTTGTAATAATAATACATATCGTTATATATATATATATATAGTATATCAAAAGTAATATAAACGATATTTATGTAATTACTTAATACGAATACTGAATTTAAAGCTGGACGTTTAATTTATCCCGAAAGGATGTTAATGTAAAATTTATTTTCGACGAATACCTTTCGTTCTCGTTACGTACACATCGTTACTTATTTTGCATTTTCCAACGTTGAAATTTCTCTCACCCTCTCCCCTACCCTCTCTCTCTCTCTCTCTCTCTCTCTTGTAAACTTCACTTTAAAGAAAACTTTTCAAAAGGGTTTGTTCTCTCCTAACCGTCAGATCTAGAAATTTAAAGGTCCGTGTACAGACTTATAGCGACCTTCTTTATTTATAATTAACGCTTGGAAATAAAAGTTGAAAAGTTTGGTAGAGATAATCTACTCAAATATTATTAAATATATATATATATATATATATATATATATATATATATANTATATATATATATATATGTATGTATATTTAAATAAAGGTAAATCAAATAATATAACAAAGTTTTCGTGTATTTCAGGTATTAAAAATTTAATTTGCCTTTTTTTTTTTGTAAAAATTGTTAACCCGGTTGGTTGTTTTATTTTTGAAAAAGATTTGACTAAGTATCTTTTGAAGTTTTATAATATCATCGTCGTACTCTTTGAAGTTAAAATTATGTTCGCACAAAATACACACTACTATATAACATACAACAGTAGACTACAGTCGTAACCACAGTTACATGTTAAAGATATTATATTTGTTTATATCTTTTCCCTGGTATATATATATATATATATAAAATTGTTTGGAAAGCCAGTTATCGTTTTAGTCAGGCATTTTCAACCTTTGCGAATCAAGACGATAAAAAAAAAAAAAAAAAAACCAGAATCTACATTTACAAAGAGTTACAAAGAGAAAGACAAAGTAAAGATAAAAACAGAAATAATACTTTTAGATCATTGTTAAATCGCAAAAAACGCGTAATTATGTTTGAATTGAAACAAACCTTTTCTTTTGCTATTCCTACCTTCTATCTAATATTGTTTTTGCTTGATTTTTTCTCTATCTCTCTCTCTCTCTCTCTCTCTCTTTCTCTCTTTCTCTATCTTTTACTTTCTATCTGGCCTTTTTGAAAGTCTTCCCATTTCCATCCACCATTTCGTTCGTATATCCACAGCCAGCAAGCTTTCCATTCTCACGTAACGACTACCACTTAATCCGACTAATTGTTTACGTTACGCGGAAGTTGCTAGGTGAATTATAAAAGCATAACCCCCTCCCTTCCTTTTAGCTTCCTGTTTTTCTCTATCACTGTGTATATATATATATATATATCTTTCTTTCCCGTTGGATTTCGTCGGTGACACCAGTTAATCGTATCTCTTTCTTGCTGAAGAATAGCGGCCTCGTTTCGTTAATGAAGTTAGTTCATTGGACAAACCAACCTTCCTTTTCTTTATAAGAGGAACTTGGGATATAAGTAGTTGATGGTTGGCACTGGTGGTGGATGATGGTTGTAGTTGTGGTGGTAGTGGTGGTGGTAGTGGTGGTGTCTTAGTGATAGTGCTATGAGATGATGATGGTAGTGGTAGTACTAGTTTGCGGTTTTGACGCACCCGACGAACTTACCCGGCCAACTTATTCCTCGTTTGTTTTAAGACACGGCGCGGGATGGCGGACGGATGAGGAGAAAGATTGGCTCGAGTTGAGTTAAGTTACCTTCCTTCGCTTTCGAGAGGATAGGGTAGGGTAGAGTAAGGTAGGGTATGGTAGCTGCACGATTACGGAATTGAAGGAAGAAAGTAAAAAGAGAAGAAATTGCCGTTGGTTCGAGAACTCTTTTCGTCGGTTTTCCCAAGATGGAAGAAGAAAAAAGTATTAAGAAGAAAAAAAAAGAAAGAAGTAAAATAAGAGAGTAATAACGAAAACGACGCGATTACACTTTTTACGTACCTGTTTGCAAATTGAGATTGAGATCTGCATTTGAACTGACCGGGATTTCACCATCTTGCAACACCAATGTAGTCTCATCCGTTAAATTTTCGTATGGATTTGCTGCGAGTTAAATTCAACTTTTGTGTTTAATGTTTTATTCATCTTTTTTTTTTTTTTTTTAGATTATGTTAAGAGGATATAGTTGTTATATTATATATATTTATATCATAATGAAGGATTTTTGTAATATTAAAAGGTATCAAAAGTATGTATAGAAAAAGAAAAATATAACAAACGTTATTAAAATTTACAATGATACTTGTATAACTTACATTTATCGAACATAATCTCGCCAATCATTATCCAACGTGCTGCAAAATAAAGATGAAATTTAAGAAATTTTCCCGGTCTACCGCGAAGTCCTATCGTTACATTTCGTGCATTTTCCAATACAATGTCTGGTATGTAAGAATAGGCAATAGGTTCGTCCTCGTAATATTCGCCATCTTGACTGAACCAAATATCGGCTTTTGAAAAGACCTGTAACGCGATTATTAAAAATTATATTATATTATTGCAAATTGAAAACTTCAATGTTTATTTGATAAAATAAAAAAAAAAAAATTGATTGTTTACCTGAACATCTCGCGAAAAGTAATTGTTCGTGTAAATGTATACAGCTTCGAATATCCAATAATTTTCAAATTCTAAAATAATTTCTACGAAATCGTTAGGGAATGTATCACGCATCCAAGCAACCCAACCTGTTCCTGTAATAAAAATATGTAATCGATATTAAATGGAATTTCATTTCAAGTTATCTAATAGTTGTATCTATTAATATTTCATCGATTGATTGATCGATCATCGAAGTCTGTTAATTTGTAAGATCGTTTGCATCCAATAATAATAATAATAATAATAATGATTTTATTGAACGGTCCAATAAATGGAGGACTTGTGTAGAGAGATTCGATACGGTTCTCATTTACAATACGAGTTGTCAGTTAAGAGTGCAAAGTGTCAAGTATTGATATACGTTGAAAATGATGATGTTAAACATCGTGCCACGTTTTAAATTCTGTTTCGATCGATAAACGATTTATCAACAATTAAAAGAAGTTAATTGGAGTCAAGTGTAGTGTATTTCGTTGGAACGATCTATAATGATTAAACGATAGTCCCGTTAATACAAAGTTTAGGTATAAATCTTTTTTAACGTTCATTAATTTTGAGATATTAAATATACAAGAAAGATGTTTATTTTTATTTTTTTTGTTTTTTTTTACAAGAAATTAACGAGTTCGAAAATGTAGAGATTTTGTTGAATCTTTCGATTTGAACGTTCGACACCCTGGGCGTATATACACCCACCGATTACCTCTTCCATCTCCCATGTCCAGCCTGTAATTATCTGCGCCGACCTCGCCATCTATCAGTCGACCCAAACCATCGGTCAGCAACGAGTTGTACTGCCTTTTACCGTCGTACGAAGTGTCACTGAGTTCCTCCATAGGTGATTCTGGTATTGTGTAACTCACGATGCCACCTACAAAATATATTTATATATATATATATATATATATATATATAATATATAGAAATGTCAATAAAACAAAGAAAATGATTATCTTATAAAATATCGTATGATATAAATTAAAATTAATGAAAAATTTCGTTTCACTAATATACGCATAAATAATTGCATAATTTGATTCTGATAAGATTGAAGTATAGTAAGTATAGATTCTAACGATGAATTATTTTGTTGTTGATTTTATGTTATAAAATAAAAAATTCAATCTTTCGTTCATTCTCTTTTTTTCTTTTTTTTTTTTGTTCATAATAAAAGCATTTGAACCTAACAATATAAGTTCGACGCTTATGACTCGGCCATAGTTTCATTTTAATTACGCGTCCCGTGAGAGATTTTTATAACTAAAAAAGTCTACAGTTAAACTGGTGGTTAATGGATAAGTAAGATACAATGAATATGGTCGGATAAAAATGAACAAAATGGCGTCTGCGCGCTACTCGATTTGCTATTTCGCGCTAGAAGCCATTTAATTGCTTCTAATATTTCACGGTTATACACGCAAAATGTCGGCTGTTTTACTACCCTCTTTTCTCCGTCACCCTTCTCTCTCTCTTTCTTTTTCTTTTACTCTAGTGAGTTACATTGTCACGCGATGCGCTGGTCAAGCATGTTACGGTCAAATTATAAGTGAGCACGTATAATAATTTTTTAACATTTCCATGAGCACGCTGATGTGAAGTCACAAAGCACGCACTGTTCATTTTGATTTAATAATCAGCAATTAGCGTCGTTGAATCTTGTACGTGACGGTTCTTTCTTTTTTTCTTCTTCTTCTTATTCTTATTCTTCTTATTCTTTACCCGAAACCCTGCTACTTGTCCTTTTCCAAATCTCCTTTTGATTTTATTTTAAACAAGAAAACTTAAATATACGATTTGCGTGGACAGATTTTGGCAATTAATACGTTTGAGTTCGTATTCCTTGTATAGTCTCCATTTGACACTAGAAAAGCAAAATTACTTACTTGCCAACTCAATTAGAACAAAATTGATTATATTTTGCGTAAAATGAAGAAATCGTTCGATAAAACGATATCGTTCGTTTGTCTTATTCATGAAATATCAATGCATGTACAAGTTGTATATTCTTTCATGTTGATAGATTTAGAAATTGTCTTGTTATCAGAGGAAAATGTATTCGTTGTTATTAGGAATAGCAACGGGAAATGCATTATCCAAAAGCGGACCACGAATCATCGCGTACGATAATAACGGCGCTCTTACCGGTAATTCTACTCTATCACGTTAATCCGGTTATTGGGTAATTGAATTAAAGTGGCAATCTTCCATTCGTCCGTCATCTAAATTATTGCTGGGTTTCGAAGTCGAGATCTCTTGAGTATCTGAATGTTACTTGGATATCTAACTATTGACATTTGACTCGAAAACAGATTAGTCAGTCGGGGATAAATTTGGAATAAAAATGATTTCTTTGACGTGACCTATTATTTTCATTGGATGATAACCAATGATGATTATTAACTATTTCATAGAAATGAAATAAATAGAACGCGCCTCTTGTATTGTGTGTACAGTTTCAAAACTAGCTATTAATTATGAAAACTGGGTCATATTTTGCTATATATATATATATATAGATATGATTTTATTTAAACGAGTTACGTGTGAGAAACTTGTAATATAAATTGTTAATAATTTGGACGTTAATTTATTTTGTTTAAGAGGTGTTTTTCTTTTTATTGTTTTAATTTTTTTCTTTTTTTTTTTTTTTACAACGGAAATGTCTGAAGTCTTTCGTATAGATGTGTACCATGTACCAGACGTCTAACAAAATTCACGCCATTAGTGGAAATGTTCATAGCTATCACGTGACCACCGTGGACGGTATTAAGTTTTCCATTTAGATTCGTGCTTCATTCATTGCCGATCGCAATCGATGTCGCGTCGTGTCTGAAAGTGCAATGACCTCGTACCGATAGTGCGAAAGCTTTCATTCAACGCTTTGGTCTTTTCCTCTATCCATGCATACAACAACTAAACACATACAAACATACATATACATATATATATATATATTTTTTTTTTTCTACAGATCTATCTCGATGATAGAAAATAAGTGGTATACGCTAGATATATCACGAGAAGAAAAAAAATATAAAAAGTGACTAGCGTGTTAAAAAAGAAAAAAAAAACAAAAGAGAGAGAGAGAGAGAGAGAAAAGAAGAATATGTCAAGCCGATAAAATTAGATGAAATAAACTATTAAAACGGAAAGAAGATAAGAACGTTTTAAATTGAATAATTAATCGTACGGGGGTTAAAAAAAAAGAAAAACAAAAATGATTCCAACCGTGTTAAGAAAAATTATTTGGACGTTGGTAATTATCGAAGGTGGTTTGAACATGGACAACAAGGGGAAAAGACCGAGAAAACCGTGGACGATCGAAAATGTCAATGCAGGAGAACAATGGGTTTGGATTTTAGTGGTGACCGTGGCGAGCTAGATGGTAGTAGCCCCATTGCTGAGATACCCGTTGCTGCTGCTATTGCAACTGTTGTGTCATGGTTGCTATTGCTATTGCTGTTGCTATTCCTGTTGCTGTTCCTGTTGCTGTTGCTGCTGTTACTGTATTGGTGCTGGTACTACTGTGCTGCTAGTGGTTGCTCGTTCTGCGAGATTCCAGATTCGGCTAGTCGGAAGTAATCGCTGGTGTTCAACGTTGGGGTACGGCATCAACGTTGTTTTAACCAGATGCCGTGCACGACCTCCATAAATCTGCCATTCCGTAGACCAAGCTCGATCTCGCACGCTCTTCTCATTCTCTCTCTCTCTCTCTCTCTCTTTCTTTCTTTCTTTCTCTATTTCTCTTTCTCACTCACTTACTCACTCACTCACTCACTCACTCACTCATTCATTTTTTCTTTTTTTCTTTTTCTTCTTCAAGTATTTCTTATGTCGGTGTCGGCCTGAAATTTCCCTACTTCAAATTCTCTCTCTCTCTCTTTTTCTCTTTCTTTCTTCCTTTAAAACCCTCAACACTTTTCATAATTTTCCTTTCCCCTTTTTACCTTCTCATTATTAACGGTTTAAGAAAATCATTTACGCAAATTTGCTTCAACAAGGTCTAAGCTACCTTTTACATTTTTCATTCTACTCAAAATATATATATATATATATACATATATATACATATATTATTTTTTCTTCAATTACTTATACCAACATTTTTTTCACTCTCTCTCTCTCTCTCTCTCTCTCTTATCCTTTCTTCGTTGTAAGGTTTTATTTTTTTTCTTTTTATTTCTCTTAACATACATATACACACGTGGATGCATACACGTAAAGAAAAGTAATTATAAATACGACAGGTTGCATTCATAAATCCTTTTGTTTATTTCCTTTTACGCTCGTTTATTTTCATTGAAGATACTTAAAAGTATATTTATTTTTCAATGCCGAGCCAAAGAATATCCAAGTCTTTGGCTCGATTTTTCTTCAAATTTGAAAGATGAAAGTGTGAGGGTTTAGGGAGGAGGGTGTAGAAGAAATGGTAAGTTCTCATTCTCCGTCTACGGATTAGTATAATTTGTAGAAAACCTTGTTCCATGTTCAAGACTCTCTCTCTTTCTCTTTCTCTCTCTCTCTCTCTTTCTCTCTCTTTTAATGTGGCTAAACCGAGCGGGTAAAAGGTACATGCAAATGTATGTAAATATCATTACGGTGATGTACTGCAGCGTTTGTTATACGCGGGTCACGCACCCATACATAAATTAACTAGCACAAGGTGCTGCGACCTTTCGTTAACTCAGAAAAGAGAGAAGGAGAGTGTGTATGTAAGAGAGAAAGAGAGAGAGAGAGAGAGAGTGAAAAAAAAGGACGAGAAAAAAGAAATATTCAGAAATAGATCGCGGAAGTGAAGCAACCCTTGCGAAGAGGAGGTACTTGGGATAAAAATAAAACTGGAAAGGGTGAAGAGAAACCTGTTTGCAACTAGAACGCTTTTAACAAAAAGAAAGGAATTACTACTCATATTGAATAAAATGAATTCTCGATTTGTTCGCGTATTATTTATTTAAAATAATATATTATCAAATTATTTGTAAGTAATAAGAAATAATTATTTGAATACAATCGTATGTGTGTGTGTGTGTGTGTATGTGTTTAAATTAATCGTAAATAAATTATAATACGAGCGTGTTCGATCGATTATATTATGAATTACAATGTAGGTAAATGGTGTTAAAGTAAAATTAATAAAAAAAAAAAAAATAAAAGTATATCAAGCGTAAGCGTCCATGGTTTAAAATCCATGGTTATGCTTCCGTGCTCGATCTTTCATTCTATTTATTTTAGATGGCGAAAGGGGGTGTAGAAAATATAGTTAAGAAAGTGTGCGTTGTCGTCTTGGTGGTATCGTATACGATAGTAAGGGAACAAAATGGCTGGCATGAGAAAGGATATATAGTAATAGTAGTAGTAGTAGTAGTAGTAGTAAGATACGATAGAATGTACACTGAGGGTGCTGAGAGGGTGTCCGTAATATCGAAGAAATTATTATAATGCTCGCGGCGGCGTTTGGTGTTATGTATTCGTTATGTCGGACGATGAAACACAATGTCCTTTTCCCCATCGATTCCATTAAGCAGATACATGTTAGGTAGCGTATAGTATAGTAAAGAGTAGGGTTAGTATGAACGGTAGGTAGAAGGGAGGGATAGAGGAGGAACTAGGTCGAAAACAAATGTACGACGAGTCGGACCAACGAGCTAGTTCGTATAACGCCGTTACCGACGCTAATGGAATCCAGTACTGTAGACTGAGGAGTTTGCGAATTGGCACCCTGGCTGGAACCAGTACCAGCAACCAACACCCCAGCATCAGCCAACCCCAGCATCACCAACGCGAACAACACTAGCACACCAGTAGTATCAACAACAGTAGTAGCATCCTACTACTCGTTGCCGGTTCTCTCAACGGCCGCTCTTTCGCCAAATTGAATCGAGTTGCAATTTGGAAATTAATCGACCACTACCCGTCGTAACACCTCTCTTTCCTTTCCTCTAACTTTCTTCTACCTTTACTTTTTATTTTGTTTCTTTTTTTTTGTTTTTTTTTCTTGGTTTTCCTATTTCTCTTTTACTTTTATCCCGTCTCGTTTTTCCTTCTCTCTTTCTTTTTTT
>NW_015149006.1:1029993-1059454 GCF_001465965.1 Polistes dominula | reverse complement strand
ATTTTTGATTGTACGATGGTATATCAAAGCAATTTTTTATTTTACAACACGTTAATTTATAAGATTTTACGAGTTAACATATTTATTATGGTGAACACAAATTGTTTTTATAAAAGGAATCTTTTTGATTGTACGATGGTATATATATATATATATATATATATATTAACTAACAACAATTTGTCATTTTACAACACGTTAATTTATAAGATTTTACGGTGGTTAACATATTATAATCGATTGGTATTATGTATTATGTAAATTTTTGATTTTAATTATACTGTCGCAAACTCCGCGATGCAATTTGTATTCATCGTCATATAAATATGCACATATTACGAGTTTGGTGAACTTTGAAATATAATTTTATTTTTTTTTTTATTTTTGTATTTCCGATAAAAAAGAAACAATCCGACTCTCTCTCTCTCTCTCTCTCTCTCTCTCTCTTTTCCTGTCATCGAGAATATTTCAATTTTATTCATTGTGCAGATTTTATAAATGCTCTTAATTATCGCAGCTTAATGTATATATATATATATATATTTGTTTATTCGCAAGAAGAATATTTCATCTAACGAAAAATGATTTTAATTAAACAATTTAACTTTAAACAATTGCCAACGTCTGTTCCATTTAACTGTCGAGAGAAAGATGGAATAAGAAATAAAAATAAAAAGAGAAAATATATTTTTCACGCATAGATTTTCGATCGAAATTTTTTTTTTTTTTTTTATATATTCGCATAGCTAGATAACATTTTTCTTTTCTTCTTCTTCTTCTTCTTCTTCTTTCAATCATAATAATAATCAATATTGTTCTATATAAAATAGAATATAATTCTTACTTTTATATAGGTGGTTTTTAAAATAAAATTGAAATAGTAATTTTTAAATATATTTTTTAGTATTTTACAATTATTTGAGTATTTTAGTAATATTTTTTAGTATCCTTTTAGTATTTCAATAGTAATTTATTTTTTAAGTAATTTTAGTACTTTTTCTAGTATTCTATAATTATTTGAGTATTCTAGTATTATTTTTAGTATTTTTTTAGTATTTTAATAATAACTTTTGTAAATAATTGTAATAGTAATTCTTTTAAGGTAATTTTAGTATTTTTTTTTTNATCCTTTTAGTATTTCAATAGTAATTTATTTTTTAAGTAATTTTAGTACTTTTTCTAGTATTCTATAATTATTTGAGTATTCTAGTATTATTTTTTTAGTATTTCAATAGTAATTTAAATAATATATTAAAAAAATCTCTGTTTTAAAAAAAAAAATAAGTATAAATAATAATTTATAATAGAAATTATATTTTACAAGATACACACACACACAACTCGTACGATTTGAAGTATTTTACAAAATAATGAACAAGTATTATGATACTAGATTTGAAACCTAGTCCATACTAGAAGAATTAGCTTGATCATGATTACATATTCCCGATCAATCGAGCCTAGCTCCAAATCGGTCCATAACCATCCATTACCGTCTGCCTATGGTTTCTGTGATTAATGATCCATTCCGAAGTCCGGTAAACGCACTCGCGAATCTCTATACACACCAAGAGAATGTACCTTTAATGCATTTCAATAAAACGCCGATAAACGATCCGTCTCTCGGTACACTCTGTTTATCTAATGTTGCTAGCATTTCGATGATAATGATCAAAAGATATTAAAACGTTTCCATCCCCCCTCCCCTCCCACTCCCACTCCCACTCCCACTCCATCTACCTCCTTTTCTCTCTCTCTCTTCTCATTTCTCATTATCGATAATAATAGTAATAATAATAATAATTATAATAATAATAATTAGTAATAACAATAACGGTAACAATAGTAGTAATAATAATAACAATCATCATCGTTATTATTACTATTATTATTATTATTATTATTATTAGATATACCAGGATATGAAATTTTATAAAATCAACACTATTAATTAAAATTACGGGATTCGTTTGGTAATTCAATCTCACATAGGAGTTTGCCACGAGTATCATGGTCAATTTTTGCTCTTTGTTTTTTGTTTGGTTTTGTTTTTTTTTTTTACTTTGATAGATAATTGAACTTTTCTGTCGAACTGTAGATGATCGAAAAAGGGATGCTCATGGTAAACCACAACACCGTCGAATAACATCGTTCTGAGTATCCTCTGTTTATATCTATCTTTCTATCTTTCCGTTCTCTTGTCGATATTTAAACCCAGTAGAATAAAGACCACGAAAGAAATGGAAATTTAGTTTTGAGTGCAACGTAAAAACAATGATAGTATAAATATGAGTACAATATGATACGTGAAAACGTGTTACGCGTTACGAGTCAATTCGTAATAGGAGATAAATGTTAAAATGAATCAACCTATTATCGATTATATTCGTTCAGTTAAAGATTAATGTGTGTATCATTAAATAATAAAGAGATTTTATTTTGAGAAATTGTAATTTCATTTTTATTTTAATTGATATTAAATCGTGAAATTGTGAGCAAGAATAATTCGAGAGTTTGTCACTGTGAATTATAAATTAGGATAGTGACTACTAAGAGACATTATTCAGTATTTAAATCATACTTGTGGAAAATGTTGAAGTTATAAAATAAGATAGAAATATTGAATAATAAAACACGAATGTAATAAATTTTGTAAAATTATTTCTTTTTTTTTTGTCGATATAACGATGGTTTATAAATTACTAGAAATTTCAATAAATAAAATAAACTTATCTTTTATCTTTTTTTCTTTTCTTTTCAAAAGTACATCAGTTTGCATTATGAACACGTTATCTTGATATAAGAATGTAATCTTAATATATATAAATTACGTGTGTTACGTTGTTTGTCCGCAATGGATTTCTAAACTACTGAACTGATTTTAATCAAATTTTACACACTGTGTGCAGTTTTATCTAACTTGAAAGATAGAATAGTTTATATCTCAATTTATAATCGTAATATTATTTTATTAATCGCGAATGATTTGTTTATTAATTAATTGGAGTCATGATTATCTCTGTTAGTTCGATAAGATTCTAACAGATGGTGGTATAAGGTAATTCGTTGACTTAAAGACGTGTGTATCAATGTGAGTCACAGCAACGCGTGGTGGGGCACCCCTAGTATAATATATTTGTATGACATATATAAGAAACTCACAAACGTCGTTGAAAAAAAAAAAAAAAACATGATGATTTTTAATGTCGTTTACTTGCCTGTGATATTATTAATCAAAAATGTAATATAAAATTTGTTCGTAGTTGTAATAAACGAGTTTGATGTAAAAAAGAAAACAAGGAAAACAGGGGAAAAGAAGGAGGAAGGTCCCTTTCGTAAGTAATAAATTATAAAAAAATCATTTACCATCTTATTAAGATGGTAAATTGCTTTTTGAGTATTACCTACATCCTGTCGATATCAGAGGAGCTCGTTAATTTCTGCGGCCACATTTTCGCGTAAACGTGTATGAGTTTCGATTTCGCGGTTGGAAGCAGCTTTTCGTGATCGAGGAAAAGCGCAAAAGCTCGACGTGAGAGTATAGTGAAGGAAAGAGAGAGAGAGAGAGAGAGAGAAAGAGAGTGAAGGGGAAAAGGGCCGCTTAAGGCGGCCGAACGTTCTTTTCATCTTTCTTTTCATCATTTCATCTTTTCATCATTTAATATCTTCTCAGGTTGCAGGTTACTTTTTGAAAGTAAACGTTCATAACGTTCTTCGACACAAATTCACGTAGTCACACTGCGATGATAGTCAGTATTTTATATTACGAGAATTATGTTGATTTGAACATCTTTTTTTTTTTTCATTTCTAATTTTGTTAATCGTCAAAATTCAAATTTCTAACAAATGCATTTAATTTTACTTACTTTTTCTTTTTTTTTTTTTTGGAAATATAAATATAGTATAAAATTAATAATAATCTAAATATATTATTATTATATATTATTTTATATTTTATTTATAATATTTATTTATAATACTATATAATAATAGTATAATATATACAAATTTATACTATATATATATATATGATATATATTATATATAATAATATAGTATAGTATAGTATAGTATAAATATGTATAGTATAAATATATACTATTTTATATAACTATAATTATAATAATATAAATATTCAAATATATATATATTACATTTTTTCCTCGAATTATTTAATTAAAAATTTTCTATTATATATCAACGGTGTTTTATTTATTATTACTTTTATATATATATATAGTAAATTTATATAATATAGTAAATTTGATCGTTCGAATTAATAGCTATTTTGAACATATATTGCAAACAAATCGAATTATTAAATCTTAAATAATATATTGATATTTCCATAAAATTTCTATATTGGTACATAGAAATTTGCGTAGTTACATTCAATAATTTCTAATAAACGTATTAACGATTATTATTTTAATGTAATACTTATTATTTTCCAATCGGTTAATATAGGTATATTTATCGTAAAGTAAAATTAATAAAATATCGGGGTGGGGGGGGGAATATACCTACGCTAATCGCGTTAAAAGGTATTTTCGAATATGCGGTGAAAACGATGGGAACAAATATCATTCTCATCGAAATACCACACATGTCACTTTCGTTCTATCGAATACGCGATTACGGGATGAGATCAATGATCCTATATATATATATATATATATATATATATATATATATATATACATATTACAAAGTATTCTGTTATTTATCTATATAAATTTAACAAAATTATTCGACGAAATTTGATTAATGTTTTCTCTTCTTATTTCTTTTATAAACATTTATATATACGTGAAAATTTGATAAATAATTGAAATAATTAAGATTACTCGATCAGAATTTAAATCCAAGGGAGGTTTCCCCATTTTCTAGACAACTGCCATAATCATTAAGACTTTTTTTTTACGAAGCTTCAATCATCCTCTTCTTTATTTTAATAAAATACTCATTTTATTAAAATGAAGATGTTCATTTTTGTACTCATTAATTTTGGAACATTTTAAACATCTCAAATCTTCTTTCAAAGCTTTTTTCCCATTTTTCAATTTATAAGGTATAGGATATACTTAAGGGTGTCCTTCTTCTAATTCTCCTTGGTTTTTAATTTTAAGTGTTCTGGGCTACTTGAAATTTTTTCGAACAGTCCACTCGACCTTTACTTCTAACGTTGTCTTAAACCTTTATTATAATTCTTCTATAATTCATTTTTCTAGTATAGTGATGCACAATTTTGAAGTGTTTAATGATAATAGCCATTTAGCCTTTCATTCTGAACGACCTTTTTCTATTTTGTAAGTTTTGTAAAAACAAACATTTGTCCCTCACATTTCATCTAGCAATTGTTTTAAACAATTGAGCTATCTAGGGCTTTTTTTTTTGTCAATCAACTATTCAACAAATGTCTCTATTTATCTGGAATGATGTTTGTTCTTACACATACACACACACACACACACACATATATATGTGAAGAGATTTTCATGCAAAGTTAGGAATTTCAATGTACAGTACATACGTTTGAAAATTCGTCATGGATATCGTCATAGAATGAAAAGTTTGTTTTGTTTTTTTTTTTTCTATTTTTTGTTTTGTTTTGTTTTGTTACAACCCAGAACGCGATGAAATGTTTTAAACGAAATGATAAATGTATTCTCTGGAGAACAACGTGTTGTGACAAAAAATGAAAATGACAATGAGCTTTTTTGTCGAGCGCAAAAAAAAAAAAAACAAAAAAACAAAAAAAAAAAAGAAGAAAATTCTGCCATCCCAAGTGTAATGACGACGAGAAGTAAAATGCCAGAATTTATCTTCCTTTTTTGGGTTGTTTCATTTTTTTTTTAATTTTATTTTATTTTATTTATACATATTTGTATTTTATTTTTTTTTTTATTCGAAACCGATTGTTGTCGCGATGTCTTTTGTCTTTTTTTTTTCTCTCTCTCTCTCTCTCACTCTTTCTATTTGTTTTTTAAATGATTATAAAATACGTAGATATATACCGTTACGTTTATTCGACGTTTACGTACATTTTAATAATACATTATTTACCAGTTGAAAAAAAAACAAATTCCTATTTACAGAGTTGTTCAGTCTCTCTCTCTCTCTCTCTCTCATTGTATAAACAAACAATTAAACAACAGGTTTTCGTTTAATTATTAATTAAAAGCTATTAACGATAATTTACATTACTTTGACTATACAACATTTTGCAACATTATATATATATATCTATATATATTATATATTTTATTGTATTGTACGAGTCTTGAAAAAATAATGTTTCAAATTAACGCGATTCTATTTAGTAGAATATTTATTAAACTAATTGAGATGTATAAAATTTGACAAAGGAAGAGGTGTACGGATAGTACGATAACGATATGTATATGTACATGGTGCATATAGGTACCAACGTTATAGGTACGCGTTTTACACGTTAAACGGATTTTATGCAATTTCTCGTCGAATTCGTTCGTATCGTTACAACATTTTTCCCCGTGAGAATTCTCGCTCGAACGAAGACGGTTATCGATTTCTTCTACAGGCACATTATCTATGCATAGCATTTATATCACACCTATATGAACTTATACACACACACACAAATATATGCAGTAACGCGTGTATACAAACACAAACGTGACACACGCATAAGCGTATGTATTACGTGTGTGTACGTGCGAGCACGCGTTTATTTTTATTTTCTCGAACGAATATAGGTATGAAAGAGTGTGTGTATGTATGTGTGTGTGTGTGTGAAAGAGAGAGGGTGGTTGCATTTTTTTTCTTTTTTTTTTTTTTTTTTAAACTCGTGTACTTGCAAAAACGTGGCGTGGTAGTATGTTGTTTATCGTGCAACGAATCGCTCTATTATCCTATTGTATCATTAAAGGGATATCGTTCGTTTATCTTCAGCTTCGTTATTACCTTCGACGAAAATTCCTGCTTGTTCTTACCTGCCAAACGAAATCGTTTATCCTCTCTCTCTCTCTCTCTCTCTGTATAAATTTATATACACAAATTTTTATTCTAATTATTAAAACATTTATCTGTTTATATCTTTGAACGATTATATAATATTTATTGTATTTAATTTATCCCTTATATAGTGCACACTTGGTAAAAGTTGGTTAAAGTGCACTGTGGGTGTTTGACACCCCCAACGTGTTTGAACGCGTCTCCTGAAGCCGCTATTTAATTATTTAAACCACACAATTTTTTGAAAAGTAATTTGATATATCTATTTTTAAAAATAGAATAGGTTTTATACCCATCTGAATTAACACTAGATGGCACTAGACAAATAACCCATGTTTGTTTTCGAATTCAGTAACGTTTTCGAGAGATCAAAAATTTGTTGGGGGTGTCAAACACCCCATGTGCACTTGAAGAGATAGAAAAAAAGAACAAGAGAAAAAAAAAGAAATAAGAAAAATCTGATCAAAACACGATGAATTTTGTTTTCAATTAATCGTAGGAATTATTGCAAAATTTTTGAATAATCATTGAAATTAATTTTTTTTTATAAATAGTCAGAGAGACAAGTTTGACGGATTTGATTTCAACGCGTTTCATATAGGGAAGAAAAAAAAGAACACACACACACACACACACGCAAACATATGCATATTGTTTCGTTATCAACGATAATCAGTCAGCAACGTTCACATATTAACCGTCGCGTCGTCGCTACAATCTATCCTATTATCATCATCAGTTATTTCTCCTTCAACAGTATACTAATAACTCAACGTTCGTTCGTTCGTTCCTTCCTTCCTTCCTATTTTATTTTTGTTTTTTTAATATTTTTTTATCATTTCTTTTTTTTATTGTCACCGGTGTGAATGCATTCGACGCCATTGTGATGGCGTCACGAAATCCCTATCATAACCCCGAAGAGTGATGCGAACGAACGAACGAACGAACGAACCACCCAACGAATGACCGAACGAGTTAGGTAGCTACCAACGTACCTACCTACCTACCTACCTACCAACCTACCTACCTACCTACCTACCCTATCTAGCTACCTAGCTAACCTAGCCAGTGATATCCAGCTCAAATCGGTGAGCGATGCGAAATCGTGTCTCCCATCGTACATTTAACGATACGTTCGACGCGTCATGCAGCTGCCGGTTTGCCATTTGCAGGAAGTAGAGCGAATACGTTAACGTTCGGCTGCGGCTGGCTTGCTAGGATAGGCTGGTTGGTTGGTTTGTGACAGGGCAGAATTTCGCGTGGTATTCTACGCGTACTAGAGATAGATGCACAGATAGAAAGAGACGTATATATACATATATATATATATATATATATATATATATATATATATATATATACAAAGAGAAAGAGGGGGGAGACGGAACGAGAGAATGAGAGAATGAAACAGAGTGAGATGGGGAAAACAGCCTACGGCGGCCATTACGGTGATAAGATATCAGAAACGCTTTACCGTCCGTATTCTTTTGGGTTCTCTTTATATATCTTTCAAGTCCCCACCCCCTTCCCCTCCCTTCCCCATTCCCTATACCATCCCTTCTTCAAACCACCCTAAAGCCCATTCGAAGTTTTCTTCTGTTAGCTAGTTTATGCTTGTCTCCTTTACTGCGATACAAGGGATGGATTTTCTTTAGTATATGCTAAGATGGGTGGGGTAGGGAAGGGAGTATTGAATGGAAGTGTTTCTCAAAGAATTTCAACTCCTCGGTTACCTTGGAAAGTAGATTTTAGCCAGCCAGGTGGTAGGGTGTAGAGGAAAATAATAAGGACTTTGGAAAGGAACATTGTTCAAAGTAATATTAGGAATTTTTGTTAGAGATTTTATCGTTAGTTTCTTTTATTTGTTATTTGTAATATCTTTATTTTGATGTATCTTTTAACTTGTGACAGTTGGAAGTTTCATTTGACGTTGGTTTAATATCACGTATGCGTGATATCATAGATTTATCTGATCAATCCGAGGGATTTTAATGGTACACACATTAGTAGAATTACATATATGATGATGATTAGAGATATTTGTGTAATTATTTATATGTAATATTAGTTTTCTTTTCTTTTTGTAATTTACTCGATTTCCATTGTTTTATAATCAAGGGAAATAGAAAATTCAGTTTGAAAGAATTGAAATTGTCCTCGGTTGGAGTTAAAACGTGATATGAACCTCGAACAGAGAATAAACGTTGGCAAATATTGAGATTAAGTTGAAAAGAGAGAATTTGTATATATATATAAATGTGTGTGTGTGTGTGTATATATATATATATATGTGTATTGGGTAAAAAAGAATATATTTTGTGGCGATATATTTCGTTTTTCTTTTCCAGAACAAGAAACGTTTAGTAAAATGTCGGGTATGGAAGATCGAGCTAGAAAAAGAATGAAAAAAAAAAAAATAAAAAAAGAAAGAGAAAGAGAAAGATAGTGAAAGAAAGAAAGAAAGGAAGAAAGAAAGAAAGAGAGTGATACGATAAGAAAAAGTGGTAGAGGAGAAGAGGTAACAATGTTGGTAAAATGTGCCGCGTTTCTCATATCTTATCATAACGAGCGTTCGTACCGAGAGAAAATTTGCTCCCTCTTGAAATGGTCCTGGACGATGCTTCCCTCCTTGTCGAAACGATTTACGTAACTTGCAACCATTTTAGATCTTACTCTTTCTACCATCCGATTGTTTCCCCTTTTTATTTCTCTATTTTCTGTTATCCCGTTTATATTTAGTTTTATTATATATTTTTGTGTGTGTAATTTTGTTCGTCTTATTGTTAAACAGGTAGAACGAGTTAAAAGAAAATTGGACAAAATTTGATAAGATAAATATTTTCGGTATTTACGTATTAAAATCACCGCAGCAAAAATTCCACTAATGCACCAATCAAAAGCAATCTTGTTGTTTGCACACAGCAACCGTCAGGGTTGCGTCAGGGTTTCGTCAGGGTTATGGCGACAGCGACTGTTTTGAATCTATGTTAAATTCTATATCGGCTCATTTTCCATCGAAATTCGATTGTGACTACTTTTTATAAATAAAATGTTTTGAATTTTTGAAAGTGTCTTGATTTTAAATGAAGTTTTTTTTTGTTCTATGATTTGTCGCAACAATTGAAGGTGTAGATTGGCGCATTAGCGGAATTTTGCTGAGGTTGCGTTAATACGTAAGTACCATATTTTCTATTTGTGTGGGTGGTTTTTGCTTAGGTGTATAATCATAATAATAGAATATAATTATATTCAAAAATTACAGATTCGAATCGTATCGGAAAAGTTTTGCTTTTTTTGGGAGTTTGAATTGGAATCAAGTGCTTTTTATTTCGATTCGGGATTATTATTATTATTATTATTATTATTAGCCCTTTGAGTGCTATGGACGCATATATGCGTTTGGTAAACGAATGTATAATATTCGTTGACAAATTTTCTAATCCTGACTTGACCCATTTCGATCGAAACTCCAATTAGTGTTTGGTCCCCTATCCAACAACCTTTAAGCTTTGATACCCCTAATTTTCGGTCTCTTTGCAACCCCTTCTTATTTGTTAATACATATTCATTCAGTTATCTATTTTATTGCTTTTGCCAAAGTTTCGTAATAAAAATTTCAACGTATTTTACAAAGTTTTACATTAAAATATTTTTTCTAAATTTCTTTTCACGATTTTATATAATAAGTTTTGAAATAGAAGAAATGCAACTTATGAAAGGAAAAAGTATGTACAAGTTTTTTCTAGTTGAGTGAAAACGTTCGATAAAATATTACTTAAGCTATCTCGAGAGAAAGAGAAAGAGAAAGAGAGAGAGAGAGAGAGAGAGAGAATGAGAGAACATTCTATTTTTGGTTGTAAAGATTGCATCTGAATTGGAAGTAGTCGCTCACTGTCAGCTTTTCTGTCGAGGCTATTACTTTTAAACATGGTAGTTTAACATCCAACGCGAGTTTTCGTGCACAAGTATTTTCGTTCTTTCCGATAGATATTACATTTTTAATTTACCCCCCACCCCTCTCCCTCCCTCCCTCAAACCTCTAGCCCTTTTTCTTATTATTATTATTTTTTTTGTTCGATTCTTTGCTGTATAATATCTCGAGTATCTTGAAAGAAANAAGATTAATTTTCTTTTCTAAAAGTATGCGTATATATATATATATATATAGAGAGATATATATATAGATATATTGTAATAGTATAGAAGAATGAATCTTCCTACACGATGAATAGAAAAAATTACGTGACAAAATGTCGTAAAAATAAAGCAAAAAATACCCCCCTCCCTCCTTCCCCCTTCCCCCTTCTCCTCCCCCAAAAAGTCAAACAATCGAGTTTTAACCTGGATCGATTTAGTTTTATGACGAAGATTAATTTTCTTTTCTAAAAGTATGCGTATATATATATATATATATAGAGAGATATATATATAGATATATTGTAATAGTATAGAAGAATGAAGAGTGGTGGAAAAGTACCCTATGAAAAGTATGAAGATTCGAAGTTAGAGTTATGAAAGGGGTTTGGGGTGAATATAAGAGGATAAGGGAATAAGGGGGTTGGAAGGTGGTGACGAAAGGATGGTGGAAAGTTAATCGCGAAACCTAATAATCCGCGACCGTCTACTACTCATTTAGCGATAAGATTATGCCGACAAACTAGACGTTCCGGCTCGTTGGAGAATTCCATGAAGGTGGTACGCGGGGAGTTTTCCACGCTGATTGGATATAAGATCTAGTTTTAAACGGTGGAAGAAGAGAGAGAGAGATAGAGATAGAGAGAGAGAGAGAGAGAGAGAGGAAGAAGAAGAAGATTATCGTTTAGCGTGTACCTATATGTAGGCCAACAGTATTAAATAGGAGAAAATAGAAGTTTACGTGGATGAGGTTGTGCTTTAAAGCTTTAAACGTTTGATACTCGATCTCTTTGCTACTTGGTCAAAAATGAAATTAGTTATTTTCTTAATTGTTTGTGGTTTTTTTTTTTTTTTCATTCATCTCTCGATCAGTTGTTTTGTATTTTTTTTGTATTGTAAATGAACGTGAATTAAAATCTTGATACGATTATTTGTAATTTGTTATTTTTTTTTGTTTTTTTTTTGTTTATTATTCTTGATTCTTTTTTTCATTTATTATTCTTGATTTGACTTGATTTTACATTAGATCGATAGATTTGATTTATTTCTCGACAATTTTGATAATGCAACTTTTGTTTTTTTTTTTCGAATATTACGTTATGATGAAATAATAATATATGAAATGTAACAATATAAATTTACAAATGAAAATATTTGAAGTATATATATTTTAGAATCCTCGTATCATATATTTTCTTTCTACTATACTTACATTAGATACATTCTCCAGTTACACAATACGAATGCAACCAGAAACCTTATATACTTGTACGGAGCTTCTTTTTTTTAACCAACTACTAAGATTTTTTTTACAAGAGCTGTGTTGTTTCAGTATCAAGTTTTGCTTGTAGATTTAAGAAATGAAAAAACAAAAAAAAAGGAAAAAACATAGAAATTACGAAGCCGCCTACCGTTTCGTTACATTTTTTCAAATCACACCCATTCTAAAGAAGTTTTGCAATTAAATAACAAATAATTAGATAAAAAAAAAAAACATATTTTTGTGAGATGATCGAAATTGATGATCTTTTGTTTTTCTATATATTTATATCGTTTGAAATATTTGAAAATCTCGGATTATTCGAGCGTATTTAAATCATCGAGAAATTTAAAACTTCGCTGATAGGGGAGGGGGGGAGAAGAGATAATTCTTTACAATTTCGTTATAAGATCACGAAAACTTTCTTTTATCTTTTATCTTTTTTTTTTTTTTGAAGAGGGTGAAGAGGTTTTTATCTTTTTCTTTTTCTTCTTCTTCTTCTTCTTCTTTTACTTTAATACCAGTTTGCAATAACAGTTTTCCAGTAAGTATCATCAAAGGATCATTCGTGGATAAGTATGTAAATATTTCTCAAAGTTATCCACGAATATTATTTCCTATTATTTTACAACTACTGTTACACTTGAACGTAGAAATGATAACCATTAGATACATTTTCTCTTTGATAAGAGCATAGTAAAATAAGACTATGATGTTGATAAGAGACAGAAATATAGAACAAAAAGATATTGAACATGAAGAAAACAGAGGTTGAAAGAAAAAGGGTAGATGATGATGATGGTGGTGGTAATGATGGTGGTGGTGGTAGTTGGAGGGTTCGGAGAGTCCAAAAACTTGCTAGAGACGGGGAAATAGGGATGAGAAAAATATATAGAAGAGTAAGAGAAAAGAAAAAGTAATATGGGGGATTGGTTGGTTGGTTTTGTGGTGTTGGGAATGGAAGTGGTTAAGGTGGTAAGGAAGAGTAGGAAAAAAGGTGGGTGGGATTGGAAGGGTGGGGGGGTTCTATACCTTGCTAGAAGAGAAGAGAAGAGAAGAGAAGAGAGGGGGTGAGAAGAAAAGGAATATAAAGCAGGTAGAACGTTTACCGATACGAAAGAAGATAGAAACGAGAAAGCGATTCCACGCAATGCATTTCGGTCAGAAGCGGCTTTTGAAATACTGACGCGCTTCGTCGGTTCTCTTTGGGTGCATTCCTCGAGTGGCATTATCGTCGCTGTAGTTACGAGTACATATCGTGGCGTGGCTTGGCTTGGCTTGGCTTGGCTTGGTTGTTGGTCGGTAGGGTGATGCTTTTCCTAGTTGCAGCTTCCAGAGCTGTTCGACTCTTTTTCCTGACGTTTCATTCGCGCCAAGTGGCCATCGTTGGGAATATAACGCGTATAACGCGTACTATTGCACACATTCTACTGCTTTTTTTTTTTAAGGACCACTCTCGGTGCTAAAAGTCCATTGCTTTATTCCTCATCTCAACCCCCTCAAACAACCTCTCCTCCTTTCCATCCATCAATGTGTTACTTACCAGTCAAGAAGAGGAATCAAGATTCTTTCCTCTTTCTTTTTTCTTTCTTTCTTTCTTTCTTTTTTAACTTAGGTGCCCCTTTTTTTTATAGTGTAAATACATTTCTTTCCTTTTTCCTTCTCTTACATTTTTTTCTCTTTCGTATTATCGTCCCTTTCCTCYCCTCCCTCCCTTCACTCCCATAATTTTGATATATAAAACGAAAATCAGCAGACAAATGTGATCTCTATTTTTCTTTCTTCTTCTTTCTTTTGATTTTTTTACTCTTTCTACTTTTTCATTCGTTCCATCTAACGTTTGATTCATCTCTTTTTAATTAAACGTTTGTTGTTGTTGTTTTTTTTTTTATCAATAATTATAAATGAGTATTTTTGGTCGTACGTTATAGGATTAACGTTCGTAAAATGTTCTTTTCTGTTGTACAAATCTAGCAGATGAGTAGTAGCATCGAAAGAGGATGGAAAATGCATCTATGGTGTGATTATGACGAAGCCATGAAAGAGAAAAAGAGAAAGAGAGAAAAAGAGAGAGAGAGAGAGAGAGAGAGAGGACGTTAACATCAGCCGTTTATCGTTTATCCAAGATTATTTCTGTTCGATCAAGCAGAGAGCTTTCGACCAGCTCAGCTCAGCTGGCAGCCTTGTTATCCGCTTCTACGCACATCCCTGTTATGGTAAATAATGTATAAGAAAACAAAACAAAAAAATATAAATGTTGCACGGCACTGTAGTATCTTCTTAAGCTGCATCATTTATATATATATACAGAATGATTCACCAGGTGATTGCAAACTAAATAGCACCGAAAGTATGATAGTAACATAAAAATGGATAAGGTAAAAGTTGAATGAAAAATTCAGGCCTATAATAAGACAGTAATATTTTTTTACTAGGTTAAGTCATTTTTGAGATTTAGTATTCAACTTTGTTTTTTTTTTTTTTTTTTTTAAATACAATGTTATACTTTAATATTTATTTTAAGTAGAAACTGTAGAAGTTTAAGATAGCGGCTGTTAAAACGAATCCAATGATGTGTAACATGAAATACAAAAGCTGACAATGATCAATAAAAACTATTCGGAAAATATCTGTTCCGTCCGTTGTTGGAACAACTAAAGAATGACGTAACCCTGACGCAACCCTGACACGACTGATGATCGAATCCAAAGTTAATTTAGATACGATTATTATGGATTTACAATTCGGGATGATTGTTTTTTTATCGAAAGGTTTTTTAATCCTTCTTCTTTTTATTCAGAATTATGAGTATATATATATCTGTTGTAACATTATCGTAAAGAAATCGAAATGCATAATAATGCGTTATTATTATGATAATATGCTTATCAATGTTTATACGTATTATCGTTTAAGCATAAGTCTCGAGATACCTACGTGCTTTTGTCAAACACACGTTATCTAACGAAATCGTCGATATAGCACGCTCGTCGATTTCATCAATAGATACATATATACACACACACACATATATATATTATACACATATAAATATATTCGTATGAGTAGGTACATTTACATGTAGATACAAGTGAGAGGGGGTGGGGAAAATATATGAAAATATAGAAGAGAGAGAACAGGCGTATTCCTCTGAATGCTAAATACGTTCGTATTTAATAATAATAAATGGTTCGATCGATTACGATAGTCGAGAACCCGTTTAAATGCATTTATTTTGCTCGAATGGATAACTTTGGAGAAAGAGAGAGAGAGAGAGAGAGAGAAATTTAGGTGAATTCGTATAACAGGCGAGCTACTACTACTACTACTACTACTACTACAATTACTAATACTATTTCAAACCAATCGGGTTTGTAGGAAGAATATACGCACGCGCATATTCGCGCGAACAGAATGTAGGAGGACACGCGCGTGCTTTATTAATTTCATATCTCGAGAAGAGACGAGGAGGAGAACACAGCTGCGGCAACGATAGTCGGTAACGCCATCAATTTAACGCGCTGGGTAGTAGGATGAAATGTTTACGTACGACCGAACGAACTCCCATTTGTTACGCGATAAAGTATCAGTTACGTTCAATGGTGAGGAGAAAGAAAGAAAGAAAGAAAGAAAGAAAGAAATAAAGAAAGAAAGATTTTACTTCCCCCTTTTTATTTTTATTTTTTTTTTTGTCCCCCAACACCCTTTATCAAGAACTTCGTTTTTAAATCTATTATATATATATTTCATTATTGTATAATATTTTATTAATATTTTTATTTGACAGGTAAGACTAATTATCACTAATGGTAATTTATGAACTTTGAGAAAATACTGTATGAGGGAGAGGGCATGGAAAATAATTTGTAGTCCTTTTTAAGAAGAGATGACTTTTTAAGTTATAAAAGTTGTTTCGAGAAAGTATAAAATTACTTGTTTTTTTTTTTTTTTTAATCATCTCAAACATCTTACTCTTTGAACTATCCAAAATCTTTTTGTGTTCAACTAAAAGCGAAAAGCTACTACTACTTCGTCTTATTATTTTAAAAGAATTTTCAATAACTCGCATTAATTTATATCAGTTTGTATAATAATCCTATGGTAGCTTTAACAATATTACCAAGAATTTTTATAGTAAGTAATTTTACATACTTTCGTGTTAACAAGAACAAGATAAAAAGAGATAGATAGATAGATAGATAGATAGATAATTGAAAGGAAGAGTAAATAGATAAGGTAAAAGATATTTCAAAATGATAAGTAACTTATTAGAAATACAAAAACGATGGTAGTACGACCAAAAGAGTCTAGTAGCTATCAGAAAAGTGAAAGAAAAGAAAAGAAGAAAGAAAACAAGGCAGAGGGTACTTTTTCTTTTCTGGTGGCCCACTTTTCACGGCAATACAAACATGGGGGATCGAGTTGTAGGTGATGTTGGGGATCGAGAAGAAAATGGGGGATGGGTCGAGTTAAGGGAAGGGGGGGGATGGGGCTCACAGGATCAAAGGGTCCTCTGGAACCTTACCACCACCATCACAACCATCACTACCACCACTTCCAGTAGCAGTCAGTTTCGGTTCTCCGCGGTTAACTCGATGGTAGGGTTGTGGGTGGTCTGCCACTACCACCGACAGTGGTGGTGGTGTTTCCACCAGCGCTACCCTGCTTGCAGTAAATTATGTAGCATAATGGCAAACGACTGAAAGAGAGAAAGAGAGAGAGAGAAAGAAAGAATGAAGGAAGGAAGGAAGGAAGGAAGGAAGGAAAGTGGTTGGAAGGGAACGAGGGTTGATGGTGGGGAGAGAGTAGAACCAAGAACAGGGAGAGACAGGGCGTACCTTTCTCTGCTTCATTCGTCAATGTCACGACTCACGACCCGTGTTCACCTTCCTTCCAAAGCACCATCCTGTCAGTCTGAGGTACAGAGAGAAGCCCGCTAATACCACCCTATATTTACTTTTATTCACGCATTTTTCCGCTCGACTTTCCATCCACGATACACGTTAAACGGGGCCCTCTTTCTCTCTCTCTCTCTCTCTCTCTCTTTCTTTTGCTTGCGAAAGTTCGTTGCACTCTATCCTTCTCTCCTTTATCCGGCCCTTCTCCGGCCTTTTACCGTTGCTGAGATTAATTATCTTCTCCGAGGCGGCGACTCACGCTTCGAGGGCAACCTAATGAGGGACCCTTTTTTCTTTTTTTTTTTCGTGGCTCCTTATAACGGACTAGCACCTTTACAGATCGATCTATCCTCACTCTCTTTTTCTTTCTTTCTTTCTTTCTTTCTTTCTTTCTTTTTTGCAAATTTTTTGTTGTTAATATAATACTTCGATAACCGAACGGAATAGCAAAGTCATCATCGTTCGATTATTTCTACGTAATTTCGGATAAATTAGAATTTTGCCATTTCATTGATCGATTGATTTTTTTTTTATTTTTTTCAAGGAAAGATAAATTTTTCAAATAAATAAGAAATTTATTTGTTTGTTTTTAAATGGATTATATAAAATATTAATCTCTCAAACGTATATATTTTTATTGTTCACAAATAAGAACGTGATTTTGATTATATTATATGTTTCAATGTTTCTAATTAATTTAAATTGCTAGTATATTTCGTTTATACAGGTTTATTTAATGAATTGAAAACTTTGTTGTTTCATTTGTCAATTTATTCTGGAAAGAAAAAAAAGTTCAATGAAAAGATTAAATATCAGAGATTGTCGAGTTAATATGATACGACGAGTTAAAAAACGGGAGTTTCCTTATTTAAATCATTTTTCGTTTATATACACTGTATCATTCAGGGAAACAACTACATCTCTATTACGTCACATATTTAAACGTACTACTCCATCGAAACCAGGGTGGTGGAGGTGGTGGTGGGGGGTGGGGCCTGTTGATCGCACGATAATTCACTTTGAGCCGCAGGCTAAATGAAAATTAGCGGGATCCCATTGTTCCGCGTCCGACCAGAAAAACGAGTTTTTGCATTGACTCGATAACGAGAGTTTGAGAGAATAACGAGGATAGATTGTGTGGGTTGTGAAACGTTGGGGATGAAAACATTTTCGCGCTCTCTTCAGAGATTTCAGATTTAATTTAACAAAAGCTTCCGAGAATAACACTTTTCAACATGTAATTGGAAGAAAACATTGCAAATGTTGTCGTATGTTAAAAGTTGGTTAGTCAACAGTTGATAGTATATGTAAAATTAATACAAAAGGGGATTGTGTATTCAAAAACCCATTATTATTATTTTACCTATCTATTTTATCATAACTTTATCAGAATATATAGAAAAAAAAAAAAACATAGAAAATATATCAAACATATCTCGTTTGAATAATATTCGTATAGATTTATATTCGTTAGAATTATCAAATTCCCCATTGGTTTTTTTTTTTTTTTTTTTTTAAATATTCTTGGAAATACGTCAAAATAAATCCAACGATATTTCAATTAAAAATATATAAAAATTTTTCTTAAAAAAAAAAAACAAATGAGAACTATCCATTTTTATTTTATCTTAAAGTAAAATAATTTACTATAACAATATTTGCACTTTACTATTTCTAAGAATACTCGTTTAAAACGTCAGTTCTTAATCAGCTTTTCCTTTTTTTTTTTTTTCTTTTTCTTTATTTTCCATGCGTATTTCTTAGTCCAACTTGAAAGTAGTACATTTTTCATCATAATAATTCGTGCAGTTTCTTAGTAAAGAAAAAAAAAAAAACAAGAAGTCTAAGCCGGAACCAGAGTCCAAGGGTGGAGGGGGCTGTTTAGAGGAAAGAAAAGAAAAGACGAAAACTATATATACAAACTACAATAAAACCCCATGACATGTAGAAATGGCACATAACTTACTTTTAGTTAGATTTGTGTCAGACATTTAATACATACGAAGGTATTACCCAGTTACTACTGGGTCGCACAGGTAAAATGTTCATAGAGAAAGTAGCACACAATACTAATACACAGTGTTCGGTGACAGCTCTAATTCGAAGAGAAGAACGAATCTAAAGGGTATAAGGGGAATAGGAAGAAACCTCCCCTTGTCTTCTGGGAGTAAAGCGGCAGTTAAATGTACTTAATATCCAACTGGGGAAACGCGACGAAGAGTCGTCGAAAGTTTAACTCGATGCACACCACCACCACCATCACCACCACCACCACCACCACTACGACGAGGCAACTGGCTCGTTCCAATTCTCTCATTCTCTTTCTCTTTCTCTTTTATTCATTCACTTTTCGCTCATTCAGTCAACATTATTTTTCTTTCTTTATATTTCTTACTCGTTTACTCGTACATTCGGTTTTTCTCTCTACACATTCTCTCTCTCTCTCTTATGACTTTAATTTTCTTTAAATTTTGTCTTTTAAGTCACTCGTTGAAAGTTGGTTAACAGCAACGTTTTTCTTCATCTTCTTTATTTTCTTCATTTTCTTCATTTTCTTCATTTTCTTCTTCTTCTTCTTCTTCGATCGATCGATTCTCCAATCTGAAGCTCACAAACGAGCTCTCTTTAAATTCCACGCACGAACGGTTGCGAGCTGCTAGTTTCCTTCGTTAGTTAAGAATTATATGCGCCGTAGACGAGAAGAAGAAGAAGAAGAAGAAGAAGAAGAAGAAGAAGAAAGAAGAAAGAAGAAATTGGCCATATTCCAAGCGAAAAATCTCTATCGTCACGCGAAATCGAAGCCAAACGGAAATAAAAAAAAAAAAAAGGGGAAATCACTTGATCGAACAATTGTTCGATTAAAGAAACGTTTCATCATTTTCCTGTTTAATTATCTACAAATCTAAGTTACGATGAAATAGTAGTGGATAATTCTGCTTTTTTCTTTTCTGGAGAAAAAGGGGGATTTTGTTCTCCCTTCTTTCGAAATATTTGTTTCAATAAACGTGAAGATCCGTGAAAGTTTTTTGCTGATTAATAATAATATAGCATTTGAAAATAATTACTCTTTCGTTGGTAATAATAAATTATACGTAGTATATTCCTATATCTATAAGTAGAAAGTAGTAAAATGAAATAAGAGTAAATTGTACGGTTCTATTATTTTTAATTTTGTATTAGCTTCCCAGAGAAATTTAATGTTACTATTAGGTAACCAAGAAATTTCCTGTTACCTAAGTTTCTATATCATTTATCTCAATTTATTAAAACGGCACGAACTTTCCTTGGTTATCTGATATTATATTTTATTGCTAAGTAAACAAGAAAATTTCTCCAAATGGAAATAATGGAAATAAATAATTGAATCTATTTATACGAGTCTAGAAATTGGATCAAATTTTTTTGGTCACTCTAATATTAACTTTTCTTCTTCTTTTTTTTTTTTTTTTTCATTTAAATGTATTTTTAAATTACAAATTGTTTTTAATTTTATTATTATCTAATTTTTTTTTTTTCATTTACTTTCTTTCTTGGTAATATCGAATAACTAAGAAAATTCGTAATTTTAAGGTTATGTGTGTGTGAATGAATTTAAGCATGGTCTTTATGGGTTGTAATTTACAGAATTTCGTTCAATCGAAAGGCAACCTTTTAAAAATAAAAACAATGTAAATCATAAAATTGAAGAAAAGAATGAAATTTTTCGACAAAATAATCAAAATTTAGGTTAACTGAATAAATTCACAAACATGGTTGCTTCATTACTTCTTAAGTTAACGATTTATACAAAGGAAATAAATAACAAGTCCTATTTAGAAAAAAAAAAATTCGTTGATGTTAATTTTTGATTGCATTTAATGATTGTAATATTGAAAATGATTAAGCAGTTTACGACTGACAAACGCTAATAATCGAGTTTTCCCTGCTGTAACTTTCGAATTGTTTGAAAAGTTGGAAAAATTAATCGTCCATTTATTTTCCTGTATAGGAAGGAGGAGGAGGAGGAGGTGGAGGAGGTGAGGTTGGAATATTATTACAAGGGGAAAAGTGCGTGGAAGAAAGTAAATAGTCATAACGGGATACTTTATACGAATTATGCTAGGCCGACGTTAACTAATGATCGCAGAATTTAGCGAACCGAACGAGAAGGATTAACCGTCGTCTTTGTTTTCAAGAAAAATCTATTGTTTACCGAAAAAAAAAAATAAAAAAAATTAACTCGATCTTTGTTAAAGTTATTCTTTCACGAGGAACGTTTAAATGAGAAAACACAAGAAATAATGAACGACAACGTAGTATTTGTATTATTTCGTAGAAATAAATGAAGAGACATTAAATGCGAACGAATAACACGAGTTGTTGTTCTCTTATATAATATTTATAATTATTTATTATTCATCAACATTATTTATTGCTTAACGTTAAACGTATTTTTTTTTCTTCTTCATTTCCAAAATTTACAATTCAATTATTTATCTATTATTAGTCACGAATTATTCTTGCGTGTGTGTATACTTTTCGAATAGAAATGTAGTTATATTTTCATGAAATTTACATTTTTTAAGAAAAGACATTTTTTTTTGTTTTTTTTTTTTTTATACAGTTATACTTTTATTTTATTTTTGTTATATTATAACGACAGTGTGTGCGTACTCGAGAAGTTTCAATGTTTAAGAAAGAAATGTACCCCTTTGACAAAAGTTTTTTTTTTTTTTTAAACAAGAAATATAATAAAAACACTTGTTTCGCATTTTTATCTCTTTCAAGCTGTGAGGAGCACGTGAGTTTTCGAAAAATTTCTATTTGGTTACTTTGAATGTGTTTGTTTTTTCTCTGTCGGTCGAGAAAAAGAATTTACTCAAGTATATATATATATATATATATTTACTATTTATATATTACATAATATATCAAAAAGAAACTTTAAATAAAGATATTATGATTAAATAATTATTTTCAAATTCTTTCGTAATAGAAAAAATTCAAAAGAAAATGATAAAGAAAGGAAAATAGAAAGAGAGAGAGAGAGAGAGAGACACAGAGAGAATGACGTCAATTTAAAAAGACCTTCGATATTCGATAAAAATGTAAATTACGTCTTCCCTTTAACTTCTTTACATTTCTTATATTTTTTAATTCCTTATATATATTTTTTTTCGTTCTAAGAAAAGCACCACCATTCCTCTTACAAGCTTTCGAATTACTCGATTCTTTCTTAATGCTTTCGAAAGAATCTTACAAACCTTTTCTCACCCCTCCAATCTCTTTTCAGTATACTTTCGACTAATAACAATGAAGATTCGAAATAAATCATCGTCGTAACTTTATATATATATATATATATATATATATATATATATATATATATCTAGATAAAATCGTTAANTATATATATATATATATATATATCTAGATAAAATCGTTAATTATGGCCATAACTAAATTTAAATAAATTCTCGGTTAACTTGATTGCTATTGCGATGGCGTATAAGTACGGATTTGACAACTTTTTATCGATCATTTAACGTTAAAATGTCAAGATGTGTACGTGTGTGTATATGTTGATAGTATAATGTTGTGATATCGTTAGTGATGTATGTATTGGATGTATTTGATGATCGTATTTCTCTCTCTCTCTCTCTCTCTCTCTTTTTGTATAATCCGTTGAAGTATTGAGTATGTATCGGTGTATGTATAACGATCAACTTCCCCCTCCTTTCACTCCCACCCCCCCCCCTTCTTTTTAGTTCTCCGTATGATCCATTGAAAATGTTCGTTTTTCCGTATGACCTCTCGCTTAAAAACGTATTTTCGTTTTCGCATAACTTTATATAGATTCGGAGAGATTCAAGATTGGCAGATCGGATTTGTCAACAAACGTACAATTTTTCACCACGATATATTTGGTAACCTGTACTTGTACCTGTCCTAAATATCCCTCGATGGATGGTTCTTTTTTTTTTTTCTTTCTCTCTGTTTTTTTTTTTCTGTTACGTACTTTTTCCTCTCCTCATTGACCTCTTTCTTTTTCCACGTTGTTTTATTTGAACAAATTTAATAATCGTTTGTGCATTAAGTGGATATTATATATTATTACGATATTACGTTAACCCGTACAATTAATTTCGTTAAAAGAACATTGAAATTGTTATTCAACATTTATACAGATTGTTATTCTAATCGTTTGATCAACGATTACGATTTTATACGATATTAAATAAATGTCATTGATTTATCTGTGTTATAACATTTTTGAGATGAAATAAATAGATGCTTTTAACGATACAATTAAATCATTGTTCAATGGTTAAGAACGGTCTTTTGTATGTAAAGCAATACTCTATTTTGAGTATCAATTATACTAACTTTTTATCACGAATCCTATATCATTTATCTATCATGAAGATAAATTTAGTAATTGATAAAAATAAAATAAAATAAAATAAAATAAAATATATAATATAATGAATTATAAATAATATAATATGTAATATATGTGTACAATGAATTATTATTATTAGGAATAATAATTATAGTCAAGAAGTAATGGTAAGATCTGTGACTATAGATACAATTATAGTCGTTTTGAGACAATGTTTCGGTCTAACAGAAATGGGGACGCTAAGATCTTTCTCGGTGGAACGCGTTTAGAACTTTATGAGACGTAAACCTGTCGGGACGCTCCAAACAATTGCGTTTGTGTGCCGACTTAACACGAAGATCCACAAAACATGGAATATATATATATATATATATTCCGTCGACCCTTTGTATGCATAGTTCTATACGCATCACTATCTCTTACCCATGAAATGGGCTGGCCAATTTCTCTACGATCATCTTGCCGGAATATATCTCATATGAAATTATAACTTGAATACCTTCTCATTATATTATCGCTAAGAGACACTTAATACGTCGCGTTTTAACGAGTAAATTACTCCTATCTACGTTCTACCTTACTGTTATACATATCACAAATTTCTATAGAATTTAACTAGACGTGTGTGTCATTATTGATCATATTCTTCAAATTCAATTAATCATTAAATTAATCGTACATTCGTCAATTATCAATTGTATTATCGTATTGATCTTACAATCACAATTGAACACGTTCACGCTAGCGCGTACCACCGGTGGCCCGCGCTTGACTGTCCCGCCAGATGAAGTGCATCTTAGATTTGAGTGCCGCCCCACAGCGCAGACACTGAAAATCGGCGCCGGCGTCAACGTGTTAAATAACAAGACATGAGAGGTCAGATTTAAAGAACATTGATTCTTTTTTTAAATAAATTCTACTCAATTGTAGAAATCAATTAGGCTCATATACTGTGCAAGTAGTAAGAGTCAATATTAAATCGTCAGGATAATTGATTTTTCTTCAAATTTCAGTGTTGTGCATCAAATTTGAATATAATAAGGATCACAAATTGATCGATTCAGTTTAGGTATATACAAAGTATAATAATGGATAAGAAGAAGAAGAAGTATAAAAACAATCTAATTTCTAGCAATCAAGTAAGACTCACTAATTAATATTCTCATGAAGGAGGGTAAGAAAGTTGTTTGCTGTTTATGCGTCACGTTGAATTATTCAGTTAAAGTTTTCGCTTTACTCTTAATAATTTTCCCTCGCGATACTTAAGTGAATAGCAACTAATATGAAAAGTATAGTTGAGCTTAATGTAGCGCTTGAGGAGAAGTAAAATCTTGGTAATATCTAGGTCGAACGTCTACCGTCGTCGTACGTCTCGCGAATGTAAAATGCCTTCTTTTGACGAACTCTTCGTTATTCCAGAAGGCAAAGTGCTTGGACCGGTTTCAGAAATCTTACGGAATAACGAACTTGAACGCGATGGAGATTACTATAAAATCGCGATAATAAAGTAGTACGCTTTAAAGGACACCTCTCGGTACCCAAGTTACGTTCTTTGAATTTTAATGAGAAAATCGTTCGAGTTAGTTTCGATCCTGTCCCCCCTCATTTTACGCGAATGAACAAAAAATATTTCAATGCACATTTATTATTCATTCAAGATAACAAATAATTGACTAACCGATCTTTAATTAAGTAATACAAATGATACAATTCTAATTTACTTTGACTTAACTGTATTAGTGTATCAAAAATTGTAATGAATTTAGAATCGTTCTCATTGGTATATGTGCAATGTAGAAAATGTTACAATATATATTATATTAATAATAATAAATAATATTATATTATATTATTATTATTATTAACTGGCATTATAGGAACTCGAAAGTAATGTGAGCATTGTGATAAATTTGATATCCCATATGAATTGAAAAGTGTGATAAGACGTGTCAACGCAAACGAATAATGTAAAAATTACCAAAATTGCATAATTAATTAATTATGCAATTTTTTAATTCTATCAACCGTTCCTTTTTTTTTTCTCTTCTTTTTCCTTAGCCCTTATACTCTCTTCAATTATATTCAAAAGGTTCGAGAAAGAGAGAGAGAGAGAGAGAGTTTATCGTTAAAAAAAAATTTAAACAATCCCAGCAACCATCCATCGATCACTTTGTTAAGCGTTATCAGGCGAGTGCACCATTTCCTACCCGCGTTTTATCAACGTATAGAGTCAAGAATCATCTCAGGCATCAAAAATGTTACATTTTCGATCCATCATCAGCCGACCGAGGTAAAAAGGTAGCGTAACAAAATATTATCCCCAAATAAAAAAGAAAAAGAAGTGTCAAGTTGAAGTAATACGTTGACAAAATTTTAACGTGTTACTCTCTCTCTCTCTGTCTCTGTCTCTGTCTCTCTCTTTATAGATTTATCTCATCTTTCATCCAAGGTATTCCACACATTTTTCTATTATTTTTCTCTTTTCTTATTTTTTTTTTTTTTTTAATGACATATCCAAGATAGAGAAAAGGGCGATCCGTTAAATGAACGCGTCGTCATGTTGATAGACGAACGTAAGAATCAAGAGAGAGAAAGAGAGAGTGGGAGAGAAATCCTAGCGTTATGGAAAACGTACTGGAGGCGTTGGCCCTTGGCCAGATGACGAAAGGTAACGGTTGAGTTTGTCGTAAGCCCATACGTCGTAGAATCCTTTATGTCTCCTCCTCGGTCATACTTAAAAAAAAAAAAAGAAAAAAAAAAGAAAAAAACACTCGTCACTCGAATCGAAATCATCATCACGGTGAAAGCAATTTGGCCGGAGTTATCTCGTCGTCCTTTAACGAGACACGGATGAGATAGGGAAAAAAACGGACAGCCTAGGGCCTACTAGTGTGACGTTTCATTTAGCGAAAGAAAAGAAAAGATGGAAAAGAAAGAAAGAAAGAAAAAAAAACAACTCACACATACATACACAAACAATCTGGAGAATGAAAGAGAGAGAGAGAGTCTACGGTGGCACGAAACGTGTTCCATATTACGATAAGCAACGTTTTGTAGATGCGATAGTTCAAAGCTCGTATACGAGAGTCTTGCGTGCAAGATTAATTCATAGGAATCGTTACTAGTTTCAAATCCCATTCCCAAGATTAAAGTTAATCGATACAAGTACCTAGATTTTACAACCCAACCCCCTAACTCTCCATCGCTACTTCATTTTTAGTTTTTTCTTTTCCTTTCGAATGAACACAAATCTAAACCCTACAGTAAAAAAACCTTCTTTCTCGAGTAGTACTTCTCTCTACTTTTACTAGTCTTACTCACATATTATGAATATTAAACTTAGTTTATAACGTACAGGTATACCTATATATGTTATATCTGGAATACGATCCAATTAATGCTTTTAATCATTGTTGAAGTTAACTCTCATTTTGTTTTTTGTTTTTTTTTTTTTCAGTTATTACATTTTATTAAATACGTTTTATCATCGTTTATTATCGTAAATAAATTATTATCATTATTAATGTTTTAATTTACGATATATTATTATCACGCTGTATATTATTATTATTATTATTATCATTATTATGAATTAAATATCGATGCGTCTATGGATATTATCAGATGTTAGTTAACGAGCTAAATAGATGCTTCGAGTTCGCAGAAGGCCTCGGAGAAGTTTGCCATTTGAAGTGTTCTTGAAGTCAATCTTGAGCCCTTATTACCGTATGCGCACTTAGGTAAGAGGGCTTTTCAAAGTCTGACCACTTGAACAAAGCTTCTACTACGGTACTCTTGCCGTCATTCGTAGAGGTACCTATCTTGCTTAAAAGCGGAAGCAACCGAATACAGACAATGCTCGTACGAGGGAAAGATTATCATTGGAGGAACATTAACGAGCAGTTTCTCTTGTTATCGTCCACTTGTTTGTTACTAAAAGATCTTCCTTCGACGTTCTCCTAATAAAAAAAAAAAAAAGAACCAAATATACGCCCCCATTTTCTTCTTGCTTTTATTTACTTTTAGTTTCTACGTTTTATTATTCTTTGCTAATTTGTGGTAACTTAATCGAGATTATAATTAACATTTTGGTTAGTTAATTGTATTCTCTCAAACAGGTAAGAGGATTAGAAGAAAATATTTGGTTAGATTTTGAATGCAATTTTTATGAAATCTCTGAACGATTGAAAATACGAATGTTATTATTTTTGTAACATTTATATGGTGTTAAAATGTATCAACTCGTAGAACGACACTTTTGCAATATATGGATATTAAAAATTATTAAGGGTGGGTGTGTTGTTACTGTTAAATAATGGTCACGAATTGGGTTTCGACAATTTTTGTCAGGTTTCCGTCGAAATCCTGAAAGTTTTTCGATGTTTAAATATATTTGGAGATACTCGTATTTTTTTTTAATCTTTTTTTCAGGACTCGATTTTTCATTTTTTTTTCATACTAACTATATCGATGTGAAAAATTTGGGTTTCAAAATAACTGGTTCGTATGTCAGATTCTGACCAATTAGTACGGAACCTAATTAATACAAAATTATTCATTTCCAAATGAAATTTTATCCGATATTAGATAATTGAAAGTTACTAGACTAGTTAGAAATTGTGGATAATTTGAAATATTAGAAATGATTAAATAGTGTCATAATAATAATATATAAAGTTGTCGCATCATTGATTTAAAATTGACTATGTCTTTATTACGTTTTGTTGATAGTTATTTTGGTTATATAGGGATTGTTCATCGAATGGCATCGACTTCATTGGGATTTGATTTAATGTCTAGTATGAAATAGAGATTGCGTGGGAGCAACCTTAACGAGGCGAACGAACGTTGTAGAATGTTGAAGAGGGAAGTTTGCCATTAAATCATACGTAGTCCACCATACTATATTAATGGTTCTATTGCGATACCGTGTGTAGGTATGAAAGAGAGAAGGTTTGTTCCTAGGGTTCATGGGGAAACTTCGAACCATTCAACCCTGACACGTGTTCTATTATTTTAAACCATAAGTGAGAGTTTATTTTCACGTTGACAACGTTGTTATCAAATTTCATTAATAACATCAAATTGAAAAATTGAACATTCTTTTCTTATTATTATAAACTTTATTAGAAAAGAATTAACGGAGTGTAATAACAATAATTAATATGATTAAT
Organism: Polistes dominula; assembly: GCF_001465965.1. Next base: position 1,030,609 of record NW_015149006.1, on the reverse strand, counting down.
ATCCGGTCAATTGGAAAATAAATTAATTAGCTGATTAGTAGTAGTAGTAGTAGTAGTAGTAGTAGTATTACCAAGCAGATATTTAGAAATGTGAGATATGTTAATCAAGATAAATTAAATTATTATTGTCGAACAAACACAATGTGGGATTAATATAATTGACTTATATTAAATGTTCAAATAATTTCAATCGAATAATTAACCTATATATTTATTGGAACGTATTCTACGTATTCTAAAAGGAAAAGGAAACGGTACGTATTAAACGACAAAAAGAATGTTCTTACAGATTTAACATTATTATATAATACAAACTCTAGAGAGATCCAGATAACGAGCATTTATTCTACGAATATATCAAAGGTATTTATGTAAAATAGTATTCGCGACTTTGTACGCGTCTGATTTAATACGAGATCGTTCGGAATCCGTATTAATGTCAAAACCCGAGAGAAAGTTATTTACCAAAGGGAGAAAATCAAAAAGGATCATTAAATAATTGGGTTAATTATCAAGTTTATATAGATATACACATAATTTGTATCATATCGTAGTTGAATAAATATAACATTATCGATAGATACGTATAACTATCTATTATTATATATATATATAT
>NW_015149006.1:1011366-1029523 GCF_001465965.1 Polistes dominula | reverse complement strand
CGTTTTCTAAGCGATCTACAGTTTAGAATACATATACACAACTCGTAGACGTTAGTTGGAATCTCTGTTTCCTTTATATGCACAACTCTCTATATACGCATATGCACATTGAAACAAACAAAACATAAAAATGCATTGACACAAATGCGTATGTTTTACGTAAACTGTGTTCTACGAATCGAGACCCCCCAACGATTGTTCGAACCTTTGGTTATTTTACTTTAGAAATAAAGTTGAATTACTTTTTCTTTATCGTAAGAATTAATCAAATTATTCATAGGATTTTGACAATGAATTTGTTTTTAATATATATATAGATTTTATAAATTAAATCATTATTTGCAACGACGTGGACTGGAAAAAGAAATGCAATTTTGTTTAATCAACCTCTATCAACAAAGTTAGCTTTTAATAATTGTTTTATTTTCAATGAATATCATTGGACACGTGCATTTATATATACATATATGTATGGTTATACGTGTATGTAAATGTAGAAAAAAAGAAGAAGAAAAAAAAAACCAAGAAACATCGACTTCGTGACGGGAGATCAAACTTAATTTAACACGGAGCTTGATTTTCACGGAATAATCTTTTTAAAGTTATACTCGCGTGGTAAAGTAAATTTTGCGGTATCAAGAATAACACGGAACGATGCTCGAGAATGAATAACCGAGGTGGTGGCGAATTGTACCGTACCTGTACAAAGACCGGAAAGCAACCCCTATTTGTATTGCTAGACCGCAAACATAGTGCGTAGTTACTGTACATTGATGCGGCAAATACGTGTATACGTGTTTACCACTCCTTCGATCATTACTGATTCTCACTGAATTAGTAACGAAATCTTTGCGGATAAGTAGTAACAATGTGCTACTATTATTAACTCTAATACTGTTTATTGTATGACGATTAACAGGCACGTATGAAACGTATGAATGATTTATGAAAACAAGTATGAATATTCTATATAATATAATCATTATTATGGATATTGGTTTTGATTCGTTTCATTTAATTAATATTCTATCGTTATAATTATTTTCAAATATAATATATTTTTGAAATTATTATAAGAAAGAAAGAAAGAAAGGAAGAAAAATTAAAGGCTCACATATACGTGATTAAAGCAATTTTTTTTGTTCTTTCTCAGATTTAAATGAATATACAACGGTTATATATAATATATCATTTTTTTTTTTCTAGTAATAAAATTGTTCATTTTTTTTTTGCCTTCTTTTATATCAATTATTTATTCAGTAATATTTGTTTACGTGGAATATTTAAAAATTTATAAGATACGTTCTGTTCTTCTTTCATTATTATTATTATTATTATTATGATTATGATTATGATTATTACAGCTCGTTAAGTAATCTTGACGAACCGTAGAACTGAAAAGGGGGATGAAATTTCCTGCGAATGTTGGATTTCACTTAGTTACAAACTCGCGAATTATGTTTGCAATTGCAAAACGTTCCACGATAATTATGCACACATTTCAGAGATGTTTCCAATACATAGGCATAATTATAATGCGGACTAATAGTTCGCTCGTCGATACTTCGATTGTGGACCGTTTACGATCAGAATTCTGGAATGTTCTGCGTGCACGGTGTCAAATGTAATAATACATTTACAAACGTATTTCTATATATATATATATATATATATATATATATATATGCGAATGTATATGCGAAACATGAACGTTGTGAGAAGCGTGCGCGCAATTGTAGCATACATGTATTGCGTAATACGGATTTGTACCTAGTATTGCAAATATCATAGTATGGATTATATTAGTAATATTCTGTGGTTTGCAAGCAGTATGTTCTGGATGAGCTTATGTTGCATATGGACAGATTACTTTTCATTTACTTTTGTTTGTTCATAATCAATTTGTACATTTGCATTAATGATACAAAATATTATTAACTTTGGACGGAAAAAAAATGTACGATAGTTTGATTTTTATTTGTTTTCTTTTTTTTTTTTTAATCAACTGTGTAAATAAAAACACGATTTTTTTTTCATTTTTATATTTACAATTTACGGTATTGCAAATGATCACAAATTGGTCTTGTGTATTTGACAAATTTAATTTCTCGGATATTTTCGAGTATCAGTACATTTATTTCGGTTCAAAATTTTCTTCAAATAAACGACCATAATTTGGTGCATCTTTTAAATCAAAATGATTAAATTTTAATGTTGAAAATTCGTTTAACATAACGTTTCTGTATACGGTAAAAAATATTTGATTACCCCTTGCACTGCATTATTACATTTGAAATAAAAAAGTCAAATATGAGAAATATGGTAATTTTGATTTTGATTTTGATGCGATGCTAAAAAAAAAAAAAAAAAAATAAATCTACTTAACAGATCAAAACGTAAAGAAATTTTAAATCACGACTGAAATGTATGTTGTCAAAATGTAAAACGATTTTGATTTTTAATGTAAGGTTGAAGTATGAGCAAATGCGAGTAACGAAATCTCTGTGAAAAAAAAAAAAAACCAAATTACTTTTTGAACAACTTAATTGACTCGAGCGACAGTGATTCGTTTGTCGAAAAAAAAAAACAAACAAACAAAATGAGAAAAAAACCAACATTTGATTGATAATTATTAGATTCTATTTTTTTTAGCAAATAATTGATCTTAAATATCACCATACGAAGTTAAGGGATTTTAAATGAATTGATTTTTCTTAGTAAACGTGGTTGATTTGAATTTTTATATGAGTTTCACATGGATTTTATGTTGTGTTTTACGAAACTCGTAAAACCGATATCAGTTTTCATCAGTTAGCAGAATAATTGTCATACATTATCTTGTTTGATTTTATTTTCCTATTTTTTTTTTGTTTTTTTTTTCTTCTTTTCCATTTATAAAATGGTACACTTTTATATGTGTAGAACTCTAACGAGTTTTATGTATAACAACAACGGATAAAATGCATATGAGGATGAAGAGCAAAACATGCATTTTGAATTTCGAAGCTTCTAATCGTAGTTGCCGGAACTTAATCGGTGGACGATTCGGTGACACACTCGACACTAAAACCATTTCCATGTAATGCTCGAAAATCGTCTCTCGACGACTTATCCCGTACGTACGATTATCATTCCCAATAGCAGATACAGGACTTTAAGAGACAACATTTTTATTCGCGTTATCAACTTGTTCGTTATGTTTGTATAAAGAATCAAACAAAGTTTGCCAATAGAAATTGTTTGAGTAGTTGGTTTATAATTGAATTTGTTTATTGTTCAATTTTTATCATACCAAAGTTGTCGACCTTTTTGTAATGTTGTTGAAATCTTATTTTCTTTTTTTTTTTTTTTTTAAATATAGTAAGATGAAATATGTATACTGTGTATATTACGTTACGATCCTACAATTATTGCATACTCCGAAATGGATTATAAATATTACAGTCAAGATATAATACACAAACAATAACTGTATCAGATATTACATTGTCCTGATATTTTTTCTTCGTATTCGTAAGATAATATATAATATCGTTATGACGTAAATCGAATAAGTTAGAAAACAAAATTAAACTTATAAATCAGGTTGTAAATTTCGATGAAGTAATGATACCGACAGGAGGGATCAATTTTTTACGTTATAGTTAGGAAGTAGTAGAAAGCGTGCCAGGGTACCAAAAGTTCCACTCAAACACATCGAAGTTAATCGAGAACTTATATATACGTATACATATATATATACAAAGATATACACACTTTTAAAAAAAGACAGTAACTTTAAATCTAGAAAGAAATAAATCCATACATGTGCGTATATACACATATTATTATTATATAAAAGGGTAGAAAAAATAAAGGAGAGAGAGAGAGAGAGAGAAGAACTTGAACTCATCGTTGGATCCTTACGTGCAAAATTTCGAGAATGGCGATCAATGTGAGAATGAAGAATGGGGAATAGAGAGAGAGAGAGACAGAGAGAGAAATGAAGAGAGAGAGAGAGAGAGAGAGGTCTCTTTGGTTGGCGAGCTGTCGCGGGGTTTAACCAGAAATAGAGAGAGAGAGAGAGAGAAAGGGAGAGAGAGAGAAGGGGGTAACGTTTGATATCGTTGGCCACGGCATTCAACGGGGCTAACTCTATCCCGGCAAATTACATTTCCATCCCGCTACGTGATAGGTGCAGCAAACATGCCCGTCAACGTCCGACCGAGTTTCTCCCTGATTAGTTACACTCGACGTGGATTATATTTCCGAAGCAATTAATTAACAAAGTTTCAGCGACTCGCGTTTAGCTACTTTCCCGCGAAACAGTTACCGGAGTATTGTACATTTTGAAGTGTGCAACGTGATCTAAGTATATATACTATATATATGTCGTGTTTCTCTGTATCTAGCTTTGCGTGACACGCCGAGAAGTGAAAAGGGGATGGGTGAGTTAGGGTGAGAGGAATGATGTGTACGTATGTGTGTAGATGTGTGTGTGTAAGAGAGAGGGAGAGAGAGAGAGATGGGGAAAGAGATAGGTGAAATTTCTTGCGAACATCAGGACAGCTTGGGAAAGGGTCGAGAGTGAGAGGGTGAGAGAGAGAGAGAGAGATAGAAGCGACCATCGTCGACGCATCACGTGGTATACCCTAATGGAAACTGTCACCGAAACGTCTCTGGTAAATCCTCCACCTATATGTCCGTGGCATAGCACGGATTCGCATGGCATTTCCACAGCGCGACGTATCCAACGTAATACTGTGCGATCTATGACGCGTCATCATCAAATTTTCCATACCTTCGTATTTATGTGCCACCCTATTTCGATATTCATCTTTTATTTTATCTATATTTTTCCCTTTATCGTTTTCATTCACCACCATTTCGTTTCTTATTGAATTTCTCGATAAACACGAATAAAAAGATCTTCGATCAAAATCTTTTTCTTCTTCTTCTTCTTCCTCTTATTATTATTATTATTATTATTATTATTATTATTATTTTTGTCTTTTTCTTATGTGTTAGAAGCGTTGATTTACTCACCAGAAGAGACTCCTGGGACGACGACGGGTCTTCTTATTGCCGTCCCGTAGGGTGAAAGTAACCCCAGTTCGCACATTCGCTCGCTTCAGGTTCTCTTTTTGGAGTTATACGATACGTATGAGAAAGGATCACGTTGATGACATTTCTTGCTTTCACCTTTCCCCATTTTCGAAAGAAGGAACCGTTTTAGGATAAATCTTTATGAAGAAGATACTTGTTGCAGGCTATCTTATCCTTACACAATCGAGTTGTTTAGTTGTTCTTTGCAAGTGATCATGTCACCAAAAGATCATCAAAACTAATGTCTTAAACATTTCAAAATCACGATTATTAATAGAATGAATTTTATTTAATAAGATAAATCTCTTCCTTAAATCCCATATAATAGTAGATCTAATAATATTAATTATTATCGATGGGTTTTAGGATTATAATTATAATGACATATTGTGGATTAACGGACAAATCCTCGGAGTTAACGCGTGTACGCGACGTAGAAGGCGCGCTGCCTAGTCGCAGACTGAACTTACGATCCGCGAGTAGCATCGATTTCGATGGTGGGAGCAAGGGCTATAACACACACACACACACAAACACAGAAAGAGAGAGAGAGAGAAAGAGAACCAACGCAAGAGGGGCGTGCTGTTAGAGGGAAAAGTACGTAGGAGGGGATAGGATTGCTCGACGAGAGGAGCAGTCCGTTGGCTATACGTGATCTTTTTGTATGTGTATGTGGGTTGGTTAAGAGCGTATTTGTATAGTTATACCACCAGGTGACACACGTACGAGGGTAAGCGCGCGCGCGCGCGCGCGCTCTAGGCGCCACGAGGAGCCACGCGCCGACACGCGGCGCAGCTACCACAGGAAAGAGGTATAACGTCAGACCCCCTTCTTCTCTTTGAGTAGCAGCTTTAAAACGTGCTACTGGAAGAATGGTCTAGGCTCTAACGGAATAAAAGAGGACAGAAAGTCTCACTCTTTTCTACTTACCACTCAACAATTATTTTCTAAGTTTGATTTTGTTTTCTTTCATAGTTTCTGTCTATTTGTTTGTTTGTACTTAAGAAATTATAAGTTTAATACGTTTACTGGATTGGTCGTTGGTTATTTTAGATGAAAAATGATTTCTTGATTAGGTGCGGCCTACTTATGACAGGGAAAAAGTACCGTCAGACACCTTTATGAGTCGAAGCTTTAAAACATGTTACTGGAAGATTCATTGTTTTCTGCTTATCTTAATATTTATTTTCTACATTTGATTTATTTTCTTTTTGTTTGTTTTTTTTTCTATTAGGATCGTTTAATACGTTTGATTATTAAGTTTAAAGATTATCTTTTGATTAGATGTATTTATTTGTCATTATATTTTCAAATTATATTTTTTAAAGTTTCAAATAAGATTGAAATTGTGGTTTATAAATAATTCTTAAAGAAAGAGATGTTGGTTAATTCTGACTTTTTTTTTTGCGAATGCCAAAATGAAAATTTCTCAGCGGGTATTCTAAAAAGTCATGTCTGGAAAAAAAAGCACAAATACACTGACGTCTCGCGAGAATCGTTGTATCCATTTTTATAACGAAAGTAAAATATCAAGATACCATATTTTTGTCTCCCTTATTTTATCCAAGTTTCCTTTTAAGAGGAAGAAAAGGTAAGGTTTAGTCGGCAAAAAGGTGAAAGCTTTATTATCAACTCGAAAATGAAAAGACTCGGTTATACGGACTGAAATTTAATAATAGTAATACAGTTAATCATATTTAAGTATATAATTATTTTGTTCTTTTTCATCTGACGAAGAAAAATGATTCCTTTGATGTATAGACGGTGCAAATAGTAAATTACCACAAAGTAGAGAGAGAGGAAGAGAGAGAGAGAGAGAGAGAGATAAATCATTAAGCAAGGTTAGATTAATTTAACATTAAAGGATTTATTATTATACACTTCGCAGGTGGTAAAGAAAATTTTTCGAAATAACACAAAAATACGTTGTGGTACACACTATCCTACAATACAATATCTTAACAACGAAACCAGAGATTTTTCATACGTTTCCATTACATTATTCTCGCGTTTGTTCTTTGCCGAATGAATAGACGGTGTAAAAGCAAACGCGTGTACTATCTCGCGTATCTCGTATCCATTGGCCCCCCCCCCGTCTTCCCCCTTTACACCCCTGCCCCCACACACTGTCAGATAGGTACGTCAAGTTTATCGAACCATTAAAAAAGTTCCATGCAGAAACTGGTTGGTGGGCGCCGTACAATTTCGAAAAATTCGTAGAATCCCAATTGGATGACGACGTTACCACCGAGTCACCCGATCCGCCCATTATTTCTTTTTTTTCTTTTATTTTTTTTGTTTTTGTATTAATGTTAGTACGAGAAACTCTCTTGCCATATAATTTCCTACGGTCTACTTTCTACCGTATAAATATTTCGTTTTTCGTAATGCTTCGTCGCGGTAAAAAAAAAAAAAAAAAAAAAAATAAAAAATAAAAAAACAAAAAATATACGGAGCATGCGTGTACTCGTTACAAACCCCCTGAACTTGTTCTTTTTTTTTTGTCTTTCTTTCTTTCCTTTTCGTTTTCTCTCTCTCTCTCTCTCTCTTTCTCTCTTTATTTCAATACCAGCACATTACACTATCTCTGTATATGTAAAGTTCGTTAAAAGCACCCGTGGGAATACGATACTAGCTACACGAGGCAGGCTAGGATGTTAAGATTTTCGTAAAAAGAAGCGACGCGGTCGGGCAGTTCCAATTAAGCTTACTGGACGGTCCGCCTCTAGACAAATATTGTACAGGCAGCGTGCGTCCCGATGAAGTTGCCCGGTACTACCGGTATGACGTGCTATATTAAATATTCGTCACACACCTAATACTAGGAATGTATACCTCGTTAACGATACTGTACAGAGAACAACTTGGACTGGCATCACTCGTTTCAGTCGACGTTGCTTACACTCCTTTTATTTTATGTATTATATATATACGTACATACATATATATATATATATTCATACTTTTTCAAACGATTTATTTCATTTTCTTCCTTTTCATCTTATTCTTCTTCTTTTACTTCTTCTCCTCTAGTTTTTCGTCATTTACCTGCCTCTTTTACCTATGATTATATCTGGAATACGTTCAAGTACATCATTGGAAAAATATATTACTTTTAATATTGTTAATTGTGATCTTTGGAATAAGTTACTCTATCGATAGGATAAGAGTGTAAATAAGGACTTATTGATTTAATAAAGATTTACAATTTGTGTATACGTGTAACAGGTAATTTAGTTAAATATCCGAACAGATTTTGGATAGTTCGTTAATTTTATTATCAAGAAATTATTTTATAAAGGTCTTATTTAATCTCTGATATAAATTGTAATATTGGAGAATTCCAATATGACTAATTATTAGAGGTTTCTTTAATGGTAGATTAATAATAACTCTAGTTATTTCCAATATATTTATCTTAAAGAAGATGATGGTAATTGTAATTAATTTTATATCATTATTTTAATAATTAGTAATAACAATATTATTAGTATTATTACTATATACATACACCTATATATTAGTGTTAATTTTATATATGTTAGTGAGTAGTATATATATATAAGTATATAGATATTTTTTCATTTTTGTCTTCTTTTATTAGTTTCAAAGTCCCATTTCGTCGATATCCTCATTAAGCTTCGTCGTCGTGACGACCGTAGGGTATCGACGTCATCGTGAAAAAGGCGAACGCTCCTTAATTATTTCTGTACTCAGCGAATTAGGGTGACTTGTTTTCGGATATTACTTTTCGCTTGGCAGGGTGCCGTGATAAATCGCCGATGAGCACGCGACCTTTCAAGTTAAAGGTATAGTCCACTTGGTCAAGAACATAACGCAATTGTAACTATTTATTATACACTTTTATCATTTTCCTAATCGAAATAATATATACTTTCTTAAAATCACAAATATACCTATATATATATATATTTTTTATTCGTAAGTTTGATTCCAAAATAGATTTGAATAATTTTTTATTAAAATTGAATTCGTGTAAAATGACTACTTTAAATCGAAAGATTTATATCGTATAATCCAATTTAAGGTCACAGTTCATCCGATTAATAATAATACGTCGGTAAGATTAAAAATACTTGGTTTAAATGATTAAAGTCAAATCGTTGATACGTGTACGAATAAACTATCGTTGAAACTAAATTCTCAAAGTCAGGAATAAATTGAACATAAGAGAGATCGAGGAAAGGGTTGGTAGAAGTCGGTGAGGAGGGGGGGGGGTGTAAATATTGTCGGACGTTAATCACGAATTATGTCTCCTAGGTATCGGCTCATTGACATTGTTATACTAGGTTGTCATGCTGGAACATTCCGTGGCTGGAGTATATAGGAAGCTTTCGAAGCTTGTATCGCGGTTGTCTAAGCTTGCATTAATTATGAAAGATTCTCGATATCCATCGGGACCTCGGGGAAGGGTCACCCTTCCTCTCTATAACGACGTAATACACCGGATAGCTCGTAGGACGGGCGTCCATTAACTAACATAAGCTCCTAATCCCTACAGTTGAGTTAGCACATGGTGCTACTGTCTGGCCACGAGTGGTCCAACGTTTACAACCACATTGACGATTGTCCAACCTCTCTTGTCTATCTTAACCTTATCTTTGGAAGGAGTGAACCAATGGAGATTTTGACCAATAGATTTGCATTTAATTCTGAATAATTGAAGAACGTGTTGTTCCGTACGTTGAGCAATTAACGATAACAGATTATTGCCATTTGAAACAAATATCCTATCCTATAATTCCAATTCTAAAATATGATTATCTTTTTTATAACTATTATATAAATTCAATTTTAAAATGTTATTATATTTATAATTAATAAATTACTATTATCTGACAATTTGTTATACGTATATAAAGTTTCATGAACATTTCGTGAAATACTGGTGTGTGTGTGTGTGTGTGTATGTCTATGGGATAGTAATATAATATAGTTGAGTTATACAATAACAACAAGAACAACAAGAACAACAACAGTAACAAAATAAAAGAGAAGAAAAAAGTAGAAAGATAAACTAGGTAGAATATAACATCGTAATTCTATCGGAATCCAGTGGCATTAGAAAGAGCGTTAGACCGGATGGTCTAGTCCATCGGTTGGTTTCTTCTTAAATCTTCGTTTCTATAAATCCGTTTTCTCGTTCCACGTTTTGAACACAATACTGGAATTGACCGAGAGATGGGTGGAGATTCGTATTAATGATCTTCCCGATACTTCGCATCGTGCGGTTTTCACTCGTGATGTTTCCACGCGTATATATATATATATATATATACAATGTCTACGTGTATCCTATAACAGTATGTACGTGTATAGGTATAGATCCCCAAAGAACGAGAGAAATGATACTTCCAAAAGTTTTATCGAGCCATTGAATACACCAGGGTATCCTCCAGCTTTCAGTTTTCACAAATTCATCGATCTGTCGTTGAAGAAGAATAGACTAGAAAAGTCAAACTAAAGAGAGATCTTTCAACAACAAAAAATCAAACGAACCAAGTTAAATGTTTAACAATTTAAACAATTACTATTGCTTTGTTCATACGTGTTCCGAGAAATGCATAATCTATGATATAAATAATAGTCATGAATTTTTACATAGGAATTGAAATGAATTTCAATTAAAAATGAAAATGAAAAAAAAAAAAACGAACGATATTCGTTCGTGAATCTATTATACAAGTAAATTATGGTATATTTTATTTGATAACGAAAACGATCATTCGAAGTGGGATACTCGAAAGCGATCGTGCAGAGTGGATACTTGAAACGTTAGTCTCATTCGAGAATGGCAGATTTTCCGAGAGTTTATATTCGTACGATTTTACGAAACGTGTGCTTTTCCTTTTATTTATTTTTTTTCTTCTTCTTCCTCTTCTTCTTCTTCTTCTTCTTCTTCTTCTTCTTCTTCTTTTCAGATATTGAAGTTGGGAGTAGTAGTAGCTCGAAACTCCGGTAGAACGTGTCTTTTGTATTCGTCTTTCTACGAATATCTGCGATTTTCTCTTTCTCTCTTCCTTTATCCCCATTTTCTCCCCCTATCTTTCCCCCTTTTCTCAATGTTGGATAGCACAAAGGTTACTACTATTACTAGCTACCTACTACTATTACTACTACTAACTCGTCGATCTTTCCAAGCTTTCCCACTGCCTACAGGTGTAAACCCATAAGCCCGGATCACCGATCTTTTGGGATTCTTCTTAAGATTTACGATAGGCTACGCGAATGATCGCTTTCCCACGTGTGTGTGTGTGTGTATGTGTGTGTTTTTTTTTATTTTTCTCTTTCTCTCTCTTTCTTTCTTTTACCTTAGAAGATATTTAACTTTGTTAGAGTTGTATTACCTTCGAAAGACTTATATATACATGATTCGTAGTTATTTATTTTTATTAGATATAATAGTAAATATATAATTTAGTTTAAATATAAAAGAATTTTAGTATAAATATTACGAATTTTAAAATATAAAAGAATAAAGTTTTTTATTCTATGATTGGTTGCAACAATTTAAGGTGTAGATTTGCGCATTAGTGGAATTTTACTGCGCTGGCGTTAATACTTAAGTACCAAATATTTTTTAAATCATTGTGAAGAAAAATCCTATACAAAATATGTTCAAAAACTTGTTCTATTTTGTTTGTTTGTTAAATTTATATAAATTGTTTATCCCGATTCAATAAATACATAAAATTTTTATTAGATATTGAAATTATTAATAAACAACGATCAAGAAGAAGCAGAATTTCATTATCGGCAAATTCCTTTTGGGTAATAACGTTTTTTATTTTGTTCTAAACGACTCCTACGAACATAACACAACGCAGCATCTCCAACACAGGGCCCATGTAAATTTATACGGTAAATAGTAATCCCATTCCATCGTTCGGAATAAATCTAGCATGGCAGGAGCGACACACCGAGAACGTAAACCCTCACCACTCAGCCATATATGGACGTGCTTGAAATATCGTTGCCGGAGGACGTGCTGCATCATCTTTTGGTGCCTGTCTTCGTTCTACTATTCTTTTTTTTATCTTTTTTTTTCCGTTTATTTTTCATCTTTTTTCTTTCATTCTTTCCTTTCCTCTAAACCCCCACCCCATCCCCATCCCCATCCCCCCGTTATTTTATCTCTCAACCTTAGGGTTTACCTAACTCTCTAATATTTTTTCAAACCATTTTTTCTTAATTCTTTTTTTTTTCCTTTTCTCTAACTCTCTCTTTCTCTGTCTGTTGGATTGCTGTATAAATTGGATTTTTCCTTTCACGAATGATTTTATGGTTTCACTTTATTAGAGTGAACCAAAAGTTGTGTTATGAACTGCATAATGAACTTTTTCTTTTTGTTTAAAAGTTTACTTTGAAAATATTAATAAAAAAAAAAAAAAAAAAAAATCACGAACTTTTGATTCATCCTAATATTTCTACAAAATTGATGGTTTTAACGATATCTTTACGAACGAATAAACAATTATCAACACACACACACACACATTGTCAGATAACGAATTATTACAAATATACTATTGTAAAGGTTTTATAATAAATTTTTCATCCGTAATCACTATTAAAAATCGTACGTAATCCGTACGAATACACACATATATATATATATATATATATATGTATACTGGCAGATATGATTCGACGAAAAATTTTTCAAAATCAATCGCAATTCGTACGTAATAGTCGTTTAATCTGTTTTAATGAAAATCTCAATCATTTATCATTGAGCATCACGTTGCAGGTATTCGCATAACGCGATGAATGAATTGATGAAATCGTGTTTGTGATTTTCTTTATCTCTTTCTCACTCACACACACGCACATACATATACACACGTGTCATACTTTTACATCAACACTAGGTACCAATTGCGTGTGATAGAATTTGTATTTTGGAAAAAAAAAAAAAATAAACACGATTTCGTAGGTCGGTGCTTTTGCTTGTTCGCGTCAAAAGAACCGGTTCCTCCCCCCCCCCTATCCTACCCCTAGCCATTCCACCATCTCCCCCTTTTTTATCCCCCACTCTCATGCCATATATGATTCCGTTGGTGGAGTTCAATTTATGGTTTTCGCACGTTACCATTTCCATCTAGCTTCGAGCATAATCCCGAATCTCTTGGCAATGTTATCGATGTTTCAACGTTACGGTACCCGAACCTCTTTCGATTTTGGCTCCGAGATATATCCAAGCAAAAGCTCGTTTTCGATTTTTCTCTTTACGCCTGTCAAACGTTCTTGTTTCTTGAATCGTTTATGGAAAAGTCATTCTTCATCTGTAATATCGTCTAACGTGATGGTGGTGGTGGTGGTGGTGGTGGTGGTTGTGGTGGTTATGATGGTAATATTTTCTTTTCTATCTTTCCTCATTCATCGAGAACGAAATTAACTTTGGATAATATAACGAGATTTATTTGCGAAGAAAATAATAATATAAATGATAATTTTGGTTAGAAGGATGTTTCGGATAATCGGGGGGGGGGGCCAGGGTTTTTTTTTTTTTTTTTAAAAAGGAAACAAAGTAAAAGAAAAGAAAATTTTGTAGAAGATAAAAGACAATTAGAATGGAATGCAAAATTAGACGAGAAAATGTATAGCAAGATAGAGAATGAGAGTTTGAAAAAAAAAAAAAAAAGAAAAAAAAAGGAAAGAAAATGAAAATGAGGAACAATTAAATATAAACGACAATTCATTATGGTCGCCGGGTTAAAAAAAAAAAAAAAAAGAAAAAAAAAAGAAACGTTTGGGAAAAAAGTGTTCTTCTGTTTAGAAATAATTATGTTAATGATACGGAATGAAAATTACGTAACCTGTGTGTAACCTTTTAGTATTTTTTTTTTTTTTTTTCTTAATATATCCTTGATATTTACAAAGAGCCCTCGCCTACTCGAACGAAAATAAGGTTTTTTTTTTTCTTAATATTTTTACTTCTTTATATATATATATATTTTCTTTGAATATTTTATAATTAACTTTATTTGACTAAGAGATTTGGTATTTTTAATCGTACAAGTTTATGAACGAGATAGAGAAACAGAAAGAGAAAGAGAAAGAGAAAGAGAGAGAGAGAGAGAGAGAGAGAAAATAAGAGAACGAGAAAGCTTTGAAAAAATTTTCAGCGGAAAAAGTAAAGCTTTCTTGAACAGAAATAAGCTGGCACACGTTTCGTTGGGGTTTTGTTCTGTCGACTTTCGCACATCACGGCGATGTAAACTCATTTTTCTTTTATACTTGTTTTCCCTTTCTCCCTCTCTCTCTCTCTCTCTCTCTCTCTCTCTCTCTCTTTTACCCTTTTCTTTGATATATATATATATATATTTTTTTTCTTTTTTTAAAATGTTTGATTTCGTAGAACAAATACAACATTATCTCACAAGCCCAACAGCGTTGAAATTATTATTGCGTCGTGTCGTCCTACTTGCTAATTACTAAGACAAATGATTCGACATTTGTGGAAAATATATATATATATATATTATCTCGAGAAAACATTAACTATATTAAATTTTTACAAGGAATAGTTACGTAGAATATAAACCGAGATAAGATGGAATTTTAATGGAAAAGAAAAGTGAGTCGAGAATAAACGTGGTATCTTTTAATCATAGGAAATAAAATAAGGAATTTTATTTGTTACACAAAAAGAGAAAAAAAATGCATTTTAATTATATATATATAACAATAAAAAAATAAATTATTCTTACCTTTTTAATATATAGCATATATGCAAATATTTATATATACACGTTAGTAGATTTATTTATCTTAACACGTTCACGCCAGCTCGTACCACCAGTGGCCAGCATTTGATTTTTTCATTGGACGTCGTGTCAAGTACCACCGATGGTTCGTCCACCTTGGTCCAGGTTTGAACAAGCAAAAATCGCTCGCTGCCAGATTAAGCGCACCATAGATTTGAGCGTCGCCCCACAGCGCAGACACTAAAAATCGGCACTGATGTGAACGTGTTAAGATGTCAGAAAAGTATCGTGATGCAATAAAACTTGAACAAACACAAATGTGTACCAATTAATACAAAATATAATTGTTTCTAACTTTAAAGAAAGTTTCTATCAATAAAAGCTTGAGTTTATGTGTTACATGTTTTTTTTTTTTTACGAAATTCAAATAACGAACATGCGTATGCAGATATTTATGAATACATAAGATAAGATCGTTCGTGAAAGGTTTGTTTGATGGGTAAAGGGAAAATTAAACGATGATAGATAAAGAGAGGAAAGAAAAGAGATAGAGATAGAGAGAGAGAGAGAGAGAGAGAGAGAGAGAGAGAGAGAGAGAGATAGAGAGAAAGGTATATATATAGTAGCTATTGGAGTGTTTGGTATTCCATGACCTCTGACCCCAACGTTGGATTTTCTGAATGTAGTAATCGCGAATGACGTACTTCCACTTCTAGTATTGGGAAGTAAACCGATTACCACTGAGGATGTGCCGTTATACCGAATCGAATAAACTCATTCATACAAACGTTAGGGGTAGGAGAATGACGACTAGAATTCAGCCCACATTCTATTACTATTGATGGATATATACGACGTTAATTCTCTTTTCTTTAACCATGTATTTCTCTCTCTCTCTCTCTCTCTCTCTCTCTTTGTCTATCTATCTATCTACCTTTATCTCTATCTATCTATCGTTCTTCTCTTTTAGTTGTTCTCTAAAACAATTGCGTGTTTCGTAATCGCACTAGAGTTTAGTTGAATTGTTATCAATTGATACGTTCATGGGTATTCTTCAATGATTTACGCGAGTAAACGTTTTAAGGTTTGCTTAACTAAAGTTTCGCTTAGATTTAACAATTTTGTTGTTAGAGAAGTTTAAGGGATGAATTATTTGATTGAGATTTTGTTCGAAGAGGATTTATCGACGTAGGTGATAATTTTTATTTTGAACAGTTAAATTATTTAATCAATTAATAAATATTAAATGACATAGGTTTAACTAACTTAACTTGTTCTTAAAACAAACAAACAAACAAACAAACAAAAAAATTGACAAATATCTTAGACACTTAGACGTGTATACAACTTATTCGTATAATTTAGTAAAAGAAGAAGAAGAAGAAGAAGAAGAAAAAGAAGAAAGGTTTTAGAACGGTGAAGTGATATTCGCAGAGACATCGTTTGGACAAAACGGAGAGGTTAGGATCGTAGTTGTAATATGTACGGTACAATCCAAGGATGTTTTTCTAAAGGAAAAACGAAGGGTTTGCCTGCCCGCACGTCACCCAATTCGAATTCCTATATATTTCGCAAGGCGAATCGTTGTACCACGCGATACTCGTTTCTGCCGTCCAATAAAATGGAAATGTCCTCTGTGCTGACACGATGAGAGAGGGAAATGGGCTGCTCACGGGTAGAGGAACCCTTTATTGTTCCGTAGAAGTAAGCAACAGCAACAGCAGCAGCAGCAGCAGCAGCAGCAGCAGCAGCAGCAGCAGCAGCAGCAGCAGCAGTAGCAGCGTGCAGGCACGCATAACGTCTACGGAAACACGCGTCATGTTTGAAGCGGAGGCTGAAACCTCCCCCTGAACACACACACACACACACATACAAATATAGAGGATAAAGGTAGGCAAACTCCCTATCACATGGTGATGCATGCTTTCGTGAGAATGCTAGACGCCAATATCGTGCCTTTCGTTGAGGCCTGTCTGTCTTCCACGTAGCCTTCTTCCGAGTAGTAACAATGTTTCCAAATGGAAACCCTTCGCAGAACGATGGGAATATGTGTGTACCTTCTTCTATTATGTTAGAATAGGACCCTTCCTGAAAATACCTGAACTATTTCGTAATTGTTTGAGAGTCTTGTGAATTTCTTATCTATGATATATATATATATATATAGATCTATCGATGATTTAGGTTGTTACTTAACTAAACTTTCCTCTTGATTTCATTCTATTAAAGGAAGTTTCAAGGGAGGCAAATTACTCGATCAAGATTTTGTTCAAGTGATCATCATCTAGTGAACTTTAACTAAGTTAGGTTTGTTTTAATCGTTCTAATTAAATCGAGGTTGTCTGGATCGTATTTGACTAGTCGTCTCATTGATTGAAAATATCTATAGTTTAGAAGGTATAAAATATTGAAAATAATAATATTACACAGGAAGATAGGATAAATGTTAGGATGACGTGAACGCGTTCCACATATGATATCTGAATCTTCACAGTCCTCGTGATATAACTAACTACCTACCAACCTACCTACCTACTAAAGGAAACGATTTCAATAACGTAATAGGGAAGAATGGAAAAATATAGTGACCGAGTTTGCGAAATGAGCGTTCTACCGTGACTGCAATGTTTAACACAGTTCCTACAGTTGTAGGAACTCTATTTCTCTCTCTCTCTTTCTCTCTCTCTCTCTCTCTCCTGGTTTAAGTCGGACAACGTGGTAACGGGAGCTTTGGAAGCTCTGCTTTTCCGATTACATGGCATTAAGAACAATTTCATTGCGAATGCTTCTATCTCCTGCATATGTAATTTCATGGAGTCTATAACAACTGTTTTGCGTTATAACAATTATTATACTTACTTGTTAATGGACATGTAGCAATTGGATATATCGGTAAAAGTTTTTCAACAATGTTATCACAATTTATTTCACATGATAATAGTAATCTTGTGTCATATCAACAGAATTATTTGATGAAAATAAAGAACAACGTATGATAATGAAAATTCAAGTCAAACGAGATAAATCAAATTGTTAACAGATTTATACGTCATATAATTTAAAAGATCGATTTTGTTGCATTACCCATCATCATCATCATCATCATCATCACTATCATCATCTTTCGTACGTCAACGTTTACTCTTACATTTTTTTTATGTTTTACTTTATTTTTTTCTTCTTCTTCTTCTTCTTCTTATTCCCTTATTCTCTCTCTCTTTCTTACACGAAGATCTTGCATTTTACATAAGACATCGAGGGGGTCTTTTCAACGCGTTCAGAATTTTGATTCGATTTCGCGAAAACCCTTAGGCAATGCGGTTCTACTTCAATGCACATTC
>NW_015149006.1:958836-996781 GCF_001465965.1 Polistes dominula | reverse complement strand
AAAGGGTCCAGACAGCCGCGGGGTGATATAGAAAGGAGTGAGAGAATGAAGAATGAGTTGTGGAGAAAGAAAAAAAAAAAAAAAAAGAAGAAAAAGAAAAGATGAAGAAGTTGAAAGGGATGGAGAGATTGCAAAAAAATATGAATGATACGTCGAGTACAGATTATTTATCATTAACTTTAGAAAGGGATAAAAGAACCTTGGAGAGAGATATAAAGAAAGAAAAAAAAATATTAACTCGAGCGTGCTGCTTAAGGGATTAATTCATGCAAATGTTATAATATTTCGATGATTTTGTTTGATAATATATATATGTGTTCACACACATACTAATATAATATAATAAGAGTTATATTATTTATAACATAAATATATTATAATTAAATGAAGGTATTTACTAACCTGATCGTTGATTTCTTCGACGTGTATTCCCGTAGTAGCAGTTCTGCGATCGAATGAATTCATTTAACGAATTTACAAGTCATCGTTTGAGGATGATACACATAAATACATAGATAGATAAATAGATAAATAGATAGATAGATAGATAGATCGTTGTACGGGCAAGACCATAAATTGCTCGACAAAAGTCAAAGCGTTGAGTATTTATTGAAAACGAATCGCTATGTACAAACGTATTAAATACACGATAGCGTGACATTTACAGGAGGTTCTGTTTATCGCATACAATAATCGATATGCAGCCGATATGATAACAATAGACAACACCAGGGTTAACCCTGTGGTTCTTGGGTAACGTGTCCGGCTTATATTTACAACCCATCTCGTCGTTCATATTTGCACGTAGAGATTGCACACGTGTGTTGCTGTAACACGTGCTTTCTGCCTTTTTAGTATTGTATATCTAACTATGGGTATAATAATAATAATAATAATAATAATAATAATAATAATAATAATAATAGTAATAATAATAATACCTAGACCAATCTCCTTGTGACCAACAGAAAATTCTCTAACACTGGTTGGATCAGACATTTTAAAATTATTCGTGTAAAATGCATGCTTCAATGCTTGCTGCACACATACAAGAAGAACATTCTTGGTTGATTTGCTTCGCTGAAATTTTTTTTTTGTTTCTTTTCTTTTTTTTACCTCTCCGTCTTCCCCCTCCTCCGATTCTATCTTTTTCCTTCTTCTATTATTTGCCGGTACGTACTTTAACCGCGTTCAAAGTTTCGCACGAGCAAATACGGCCCCCGTTTGATTATCCAAACTAACGTAAAAGATCGACTTTAATTGCAAAAATTAAAACAAATAAGATTATTAGCGTTTTTAGCAATGGGGCTGAATAGGGGAGGATGGGGCAAGGGATGGAGGAGTCAGAGGGTGGATTTTTTCTTTTCTCTCTTTTGCTTTTTTTTATATTTTATTTTTTCCTTTGTCTTTTTTTTTTTTGTTTTTTTAATTCTCTTTTCAGTTTTTGTTATCTCATAATCGTTGTGGTTCTCTCTCTCTCTCTCTCTCTTTCTCTCTAATATTTACATCGAAATTCTCTCTGCGTAATAACGTAGCAAGGAATTTTCTACTTTTTTTTTGCTTTGTTTTTTTTTTTTGCATCCCCTTTCTATCGTTATAATTGATAATTATTATAGCGAGATATGCGAAAAATGTTTGAATTTTATGTTGAAAAATAAAAACAAAGGTTAAAAACTAAAAAAAAAAAAAAAAAAAACGTGGAACGAAAGCAGGTAGTAATAAATTTATTAACGGAGCTACTACTACTACTACTACTACTACTATTACTACTACTATTACTATGGTTGGAATTGGTGTGAATTTCAACGTTCTTTGTGCGATTCCGCACATTCTCAATGACAGAAAGAGATATATAGAAAGATAGAGAGAGAGAGAGAGGGATATGAGTGAATTATAAAATTCCAATCCCGACGTATTTTCAAAAATGAGAAGGCCTTATTGGGTACGCGTTTACCCGATCGACCAGCCAATCAGAAAAGCCCGATCAATTCAATGCACGAAAAAAAAAACAGATTCGTTGAGGAATAATAAAAAATAAAAACAAATTAAATTTTTTTGTCCTGCTCGTCGTTTCTTGTCTTAGGTTGTGAAAGAGGATGGGGAAACAAAAAAAGGCACAACTCCGTGCGACGAATATTAAAATTTCGTTTTTAGGGAAGCATTGAAATTAAAAAAAAAAAAAAGTCAAAAAAACATACACACACACATACATATAAAAAAAACGTCAAACTTACACGACGTTACGAATTTTTCGAATTAATTTTATTTTTGTTTTTCTTTTTCTTTTTTTTTTTGAAATGAAACCCCCACCTTCCCCCTTCCATCGATGATATAGTTTACGTTTTTAATATATATATATTTTTATACAGGGTAAAATAAAATAAAGTAAAAAAAAGAAAAATAAACTAGATAGGATAATTAGAATTTCTTTCTTTCGTTCGTTCGTAAAAATAAAAAAAAAGAAATGGTAAGCACTGAATGGTCAAATGAAAAAGACTATGAAAAAAAAAAAAAGATATTTTCGAACGTTACCGATGAAAAATAGTGATTAATTAAGTAACATCGTTGAACGATTGTACATGTAACTCTTCCAATCGTTGTGGAAAATATATTTACATAGGATATACATACACATAGATATATTTTCCTCTTATATAACGCGAACTCTTGTATGTGTGTATACGTAGATATATATATATATATAACTATATAAAGTTACATACCAAACTGACCAAATTATAACTTCGTATGAAATCTCGCGCACACCGACGCAAACGTTATTTCGTTTATTACAAATCGTATAAAGTCTTTCTCTATGAGATAAACAGAGATAGAAAAAGAGAAAGAGAGAGAGAGAGAGAGAGAGAGAGAGATGGATAGATAGATAAAAAAAGATAGGAAATAGAGAAAAAGAGAGATAGAGAGAGAGAGAGAGCGTTGGCATTACGCGTACGGCTTATTTTTTGGATCTTTTGTTTTTTTTTTTGGGGGGGTTTTTTTTTAATTTCCATGTTCATTTAATTTTAAAACGTCCCACCAGGATAATTGTTTTTTTTTTTTTTTTAATTACGCTCAATTCCCATAGGTTTTAATCCTTGATAATGTATAACCTCACCCCCTCCCCTCCCCTCCCCCATTTTGTTTTCTATAATTAAGCGTACATGCTAAACTTATTTATCCACAGGTTAGGAGGAGGAGGAGGAGGAGGAGGAGAAGAGAAGGGGGGGGTGGTGTTTCTCGCGATTATTTAAATATTACATACGTAATAGTATCTGCGAAACGCTTAATTACACATACCATATACATACATGTTATGTAATTTATTATATACACACTGTTAAGTTAATCGAAAAAATTCAATGACAAAACACATTGAATGATATTTTTGTTTTTTTTTTTATGTTTTGTTTTTGTTTATTCGTTAGGAAGAAATATGTGTGCGTATTAACGTCCTGCGTCGTCATTGTCGTCATCGTCATCGTCATCGTGGTAATGGTTTTCATAATCATTTTATAGTTTTTCCCTTATTTTTCCTTTTTTTTTTTTTTTTTTAACACGTTGACTGCAATGTGGGTCACTTGTGGTCGACGTTTATTCCATTAATTGAAGAGAGAGAGAGAGAGAGAGAGAGAGAGAGAGAGAGAGAAGGGGGGAAGGCTATCTAAAGGGTCATTTGTGACACCGGTGTTACTATATCGTTTTTCTATCTAATTAATAGAATTATATTTTTAATATTTTTTTCTATGGAAAATTAACGTGACCAGTCAACGTGTTAATTGGAACGATTTATTATTTATTCCTTAAACTTCTTATTCTTCTTCTTCTTCTTCTTTTTTCTCAACAAGTATTATATATAGAAGTATACGTTAACACTTAATGTCTAATCGTTTTGTTAAATTACTTACGTGTTAATAGTTGCATCGAGATCATTAACACACTATATATATTTATATTATAAAACACTATACACATATATAATATATACATATATAATTTTAATTAATAGTATGTATGTATGTATATATATATATATATATATATCTATAATAATAATAGTAATAGTAATAGTAATAATAATAATATTAATAATAATAGTAATAATAATATCATATTACTCGATACTCTTCGATAGAATTTTTCTTCATTTAGTTAAATCTCAATTTCGACAATAAAGCTCGCAATCATAGCCAAAGCATTATCGTAAGGAGCCAATGGGAGAGGAGGGGGTAGTAATGAATATATATATATTTATATCAAATGATCAATGCCTATCATCATTCGATTAATGAATTTTTATGTTCAGTTTAACATGTCGCGACATGTCATCGGGCTTAACCTATATTGAACGTTTATTATAATATTATATTATTATACTATAATTATACACGTCTAATGGGTTCATGTCTATCCTCTCGCCAGGCTCCTCCACCGATGTTCATTCGCACGTTAATTCACACACACACATTATTACACGCATACTGACATACAGACTGACACATACATAACACGTCGTGTATGTTAAAACCAACATTTCGATTCTCACATCTTTCTTTCTCTTTATAGATTTGCTTATTTTTTTTTCCTTTTATTTATTTATTTTATTTTATTTTTTAAATCATCTTTCGTGAACAGGACTATAGATAGCCTCTTTTTGGAAATTACGTTAACAGTCATTCATTTATTCCGGCAAATACTTTTCTACAATTTTTATTTATTTATTTATTTATTTAATTATTTATTATTATAGTTAGAGTGTGTTTGGCTCTTATATATTTAAATGCGTTAGTAATGAGAATTATTTTGAAATTAAACCTTTTTTTTTGTTTTTTTGTTGTTGTTGTAATTTTCGATGATAAATATTAATAATAGAAGATTATGAATAATTGAACGAAAGGTATTATAAAAAAAAAAAAATCCTAATGATTGTTTATTACAAGGTGGAAAAGTATTTGTCACGATAAATTTGTCACGCGTAGAATTATATTGAAACTAACAAAAAAAAAATGTCAGGTCCCTCGCGTCCGCCCAATCATCGTTTTTTTTTTTTCTGATCCCTTCCCTCTCCTCGATTCGTTCATTATTATTCGCAATTAAATGAACAAACAAATTTATCTTCAATTTAATCCAAATGTTTAATATAATTTCATTCGTGTAATAATCTTATCTACTGTTGAAGTGATTTTACAAATTATCTCTTTTCTATACATTTTTCTAATAAATCCAAGCAAAACGTAAGAAAAAATTGTGAAACGATTAATATTGTTGATATTTTGTGCGAATAATAATAATTAATTGTTTTTTTTGGAAAGGACGCCATTTAAAACAAGTGTGTATTTACGTGTGTGTACACGTGTGTGCGTGTGTGTGTGTGTGTTTTGTCTAATCGATTAAAACACTTTAACACTTCCTTACGCTCTATATCCTATGAATTTCTTTTTTATATACTGCAATCTCTAATAGTATTGTCAAACATTTATGCACTTTGGCTAAGCGCATCCTAAGTTTATTTAATAGTTCATCATAGTTCATCATCATCATCATTATCATCATCATTATCATCGTTATACTTATCATGTATCTCCATACATTTCCATCTCTTTTTCTTATACGTATCAATTATTTAAATATTGCATTCTGTTTAATTTTTTTTTTTTTTGCAAAAAAACATTTGAATGTCCTTAAAATTGAATTATCTTTTGTACATCGGAAAGCTCTTTGGGAATCATACTCGACAAATGCTTCTCCGTTCTTGACGAAAAGTTCAAACGCTTTTTTTTTGTTTTTTTTTTGTTTTTGTTTTAAAGTTAAACTTATCAACAAATTTTTTTTTAACATTTTCTTATACTTTACAACTGCGACGTTTTATTTGTTTTCTTGTTTAAATGTAAAACACTTGATCCAAACTGAAAGAAAATTAATCAGAAAATCATGATTACCGATCAAACTTTTTTTTAACGTTCACTTTGAAGAATTTTCACTGAAATGATTTTATTTCTAAAAGAAAGAGAATGAAAATAATGATTAAAACAAAAACAAAAAAAACAATAATTTATTTGCCAATTTTATAGTGCATATTTTGCGATAGTATGAAGTGTATGATTGCGTTATTGAAAAAAAAAAAACATGCTTAAAGCAAGGATCATTCAACGTGATATGTTTCTAGATATGTGTTATAATAATTAAATGATTTGACAATTAGTTTACAACAAGAAAAGAAAAACACCATATCAAAAAAAAAAAAAAAAAGAAAAAAGAAGGGATAAAAAAATAAAACAAGTGATAAACGTTTATCTAGGCTTCTTTTGCGAAAGAGAAGAAATAGACAATCCGAAAAATCATACGGTATGTGTTCGACAACAAACGAATAGAGAACATAATTCGTTTCTGCAATAAATCTCATGGGATAGCGAGCGTTTCCCACGTTTCCACTGTTTTTACTCGTCGTTGAATGTCACCGTTGATTGACTTTTTCCGTTGTCAGAAAAGGAATAATTCCGTGTTATTTCAAGCCTATGTACAGATAAAAAGAGAGGAACAAGAGAAAGAGATAGAAATGCTCTTGCCCTTTCTCTGCCTATCCATGTTTCGTGTGTATATCTACTGTATACGTCAAAATAGTATACTCTAGTGTCGGTGTTCCTGCAAATTAGCTAAAAACACTAATCATTGTAGACAATGGGAAAAAAAAAAACAACAACAAAAATAAAAGGAATAGATAACGAAATGATACATTATTTGATTCGTACAATACTTATTTAGTTTTGAGCCACGATAAAGTAATAAACAAAAATTGAGATGCACATATTGTTCGATTATGCGTACAACCGTTAAATAGAAATAAAATAATATTTGACAATTATACGTTTTTCTATTTATCTATTTCTTTCTTTATATCTATTTACATTAGCTTCTCTCGAATAGAGTTTAATATTTTTGAACGATATTTCTTTTTCTATCTAATATGTCATATATATTAGTCTTTGTTTACCACCCTTTCCTGGAGTAACACGCTTACCACACCCGGGTACTTTGGACCCGGGCGAGAAAAATCGTTATGAAAAAGAAACTATATTGCATAGATTTACATCAACATTTTTTTTTTTGACACTTCTTTAATACTTACTTAAAAATACTATATAGATTTTATAGCTTTAAATTAAATTGAAATATGTTTAAAAAATTATCAAAGTTAAACAATTGAGAAAAATGACTCAAGTTGCAAAAAAGGTCTGGGGGGTGGGTGGTCCTTTGGACGAAGTGTGGTAAGCAAAGATTAATATACATACAAAAGCCAATAGTGAAATTTAATGCGTTTGAATAATTATGATTAAAAAAAAAAAAAAAAATAAGAACGCTACGAATATTACTCAAGTAAATAAATTAAAAGTATCGATTATCTAAATCAATGTTAATTATTAAGAAAAGTTAGAAAGTATTGTCTATCGATTCGTAGTTGATATAACTCGTTTGGTGAGAAAATCCTTATGTATCCTTATAGATATATGCTATACTGANGGGGGTGGGTGGTCCTTTGGACGAAGTGTGGTAAGCAAAGATTAATATACATACAAAAGCCAATAGTGAAATTTAATGCGTTTGAATAATTATGAAAAAAAAAAAAAAAATAAGGAACAAAATGATGATGATAGTATTTAACGTAAAAAAAAAGATATTTATTTATTTCAATGTTTATTATTATGAAAAGTTAGAAAGTATTGTCTATCGATTCGTAGTTGATATAACTCGTTTGGTGAGAAAATCCTTATGTATCCTTATAGATATATGCTATACTGATTTCGTAGACCGATTCGCGTATATTCCGAACGTGACACGAGAATCGCGTTGGTGGCAGTCGTCGTAAGCTTATTTGCTGACAGTATCAATTTCGGGACGAACAGTGTATACATACGCGAGTGTATCCACCTATCGTTTGCACCTGGAAACCGCCGATTTCATTTTGTATGAGGGGGGATACACTATGGATCAGAATCGTTATCCATCCATCTTACCGTAGAGATATACTCTTACATATGTGTACATATGTTACATATGTATTTTGTATGCATACGTATACCGAATCTGTATGTGTATAACTGTATGCGTATACGACTCTGTGCTTACCGTGTTATTCCATCCTATATAATATTATATTTCTCCAAATCTGAAAGTTTCACTATGATAAATGATACATGTGATATATATATATATATATATATAGTGCTTCTACCAGAGAAGAATAAATAAAATACCGATCGAACTGCCACACGCACGCAGAAACGTTACGCCCAGTTTGTTACGTATACGTATTATACATATACTTGATTTTTTGTTTGTTGGTATTTCTTTTATTTTACGTTTCGTGCGATGACAAATCAATGAGAGGTAAGTTATAAATTTGATGCGCATTGGCACGGAAGAATGTGATGAAAAAAAGATTTAAAAAAAAAAAAAACGTAATTGAATTAAAAATAAGAAGAAGAAAAACAAGAACAAAAAAAAAAGAAAAGATAACAAGCACAAAATTGCATGCACGCGAAATGTTGTTCAGCGATGTTTTAAAAATAAACATTCAAGAACGGATGCACAGTACCTTTTCCTTCCAAAATACCCCGTTCGGTCCAAATTTTGTATATTGCATCTCTCTGCTATGACCTCAATAAGCAATTCCCTAAATGTTCAACTTTTTCTTTTTTGTTTTTCCTCTCTCCCTCTCTCTCTCTCTCTCTCTCTCTCTTCTGAGATGCATTTTCTCAATTTAGTTTTATAAGAACGGCTAACTGGAAAGGAGAGCAAACACACGCGAGAGAGAGAGAGAGAGAGAAATGAAAAAAAAGAAGAAAATAAAGGAAAAAGAGGAAAATCAAAAACACCAAAGCTGTTCGCATCTCTCAACCCCCCAACGAGAAGAAAAGGTGTTGTGAGTGGGTGCGGGTGGGGGGGTTGGAAAGCAGTCTTATCCGCTCGATATTCTTTTCCCTAGTCTTGAACTTTTTTCATGAGACTTCTTTTTCTTTTATTTTTTTCTATCTCATCCTTTCGACGTTTCATGAAGAGGATCGTTGGGATATCACGGATTTGGGACTTCCAATTGGCAATAATTCAAGAAAGAAAACGACTAGAGGTAACGACATTACGTTTGCCTCCTCCCCTTAACACCCCCCATCCCCCATCCCCCAATACCTTCTCTCTTATATTTCCCTTTCCTTTTTCTTTGTTTGTTTGTTTTTCTTTATTTTGTTTTCTCCTCACGCTATTAGCCCTTAGACCGTGAAAGCCTATAAGTTTTTGCAATTAGAAGGCCGTTTTTATCGGAAAAAAGGGTGCCGATTCACGGCTCGTTAAACCTAAAGCATTCATCCCTTTTTTCACCAATCACTATTTTTGTTTTAGCTTTTTTTTCTGTTTTTCTTTTTTTTGGTTCTCATTCTTCTGTTTTTTTTTTTCCCCCATTCTATTTGAAGTTTCTCTTTATCTCTAATTCGGTTACTAACTCGGACCGATTTGTTCTAAGTTGGTCGATGAGGGACAGTTCCACCAATTTCCGTTCAATTCGCCGATCATAGAAAGCCGGATCAGGTTCCAGCCTTCCAATTCTCGATATCAAGTGTCGTTAGAGGTGTTCGGCTTGTAACCAAGATTTTTTCTTTGCAGGAAGAGATGTATTTCACGGAAGTTTGGACGATCTACGTCGTTACGTTGCCAACACTCACGCATCAGTTCGTAGATCTCCTTAGGACAGTTCTTAGGCAGTGGTAGTATCATCTGTAAAAGATAAGACGAAGGGGTGGTCCCCGAAAGCTCGGCTACAACTTTGGCTAAACTGTCGTTAAAGTGTCGAAAGGGAAACCTATGTGACTCGTTTGTCGAACGTCTTCTGCTAAATCTATCCTGTATATAAATATATATGTATATATATATTCTCAAGATTGATTAACACTAATATGCTAATGAACTGATGTAATATTGAAATCAATTATTTTCTTATCTAAAAAATGTTATATTTTCATTTCCAATTGGTAGTAACGAGATTATATTGATTTTTTGTTCTCTTTTCATTGAAAATAATTCTAAAGGATTAGTAATATTAATTAGAAATATATGGAAATTCGATATTGCGAATATTCCAATTTTGAGTTACATCGTAATATATCAAGTAACAACCCGCGGTGTACATTTGTAAAAATATTTAATTTTACTATTGATTAAATATATCTATATATAATTTCAAATTTAACTCTCTATATAACTTTATAATATATTTATATCTATATAAATAATATAACTTTAATAATAATACTCGTTGTCCATCCATTTTTATATTCAATAAAAATTTCATTTCTTTTCGTGATAAAATAAAAGATGGTACGAGTTAAGCTACGACGTTCGTGAAGAAATATAAAAAAATATATATATATATATCGTTCGAGATACAAAGTATCTTTTGATCAAAGAACAAAAAAAAAATTAAAAGAAAGATAAGGATAAAGATAAAGATAAAAAGAGAATTATCTTATATGTTAGGATGATTTTTCTTTACTTACTCGTCTGTCATCCTCTTGGTAAAAATACGTCGCATTCTCGACCACGCGATGATCCGGAAGTTCTTCAAAGGGTTGTTCCCTGGCAAAGGTTAAAATTTCCCAGAGCGTGACAGCGAAAGCCCAGACGTCGCTCTTCGACGTGTGCCTTCCCTAATTAACGTGAAACATAAGACACAAACGACCTGTGTTTAGTCACTTCAAATCGCATTTTCTTTGTATATACTTCGCTTACATTAGAAAATTATCTGACGATATTTTCTATCTCAAAGTTGTACTCTTCCAACTAATACAACTCTTTTATTTTTATTTTGATCAAAAACATTTTTATCATTAACACTCGTATCAATAATAATTTGTAACACATACACATTTTTATTCAATTATTCAAATAAAAAGGTTACAAAAAATGTAATCAAATTTAATCTAAAAAAAAAAAAAAAATAAAAAATACACGAAAGAAAATAAATGTTATTTATATAAGATAATAATAATAATAAAAAAAAAAAAGGAAGCAAAAATGTTAATACGCGTGTCTAAAAGGTAGCGTGAAATCTAACACCCTTCTTAGTTAATTATGGAAACTGTATTCACCCTCTCTAGCGTTCTTAGTTCGGCAAACTTGAAGTCTCCGTGAGTGTCTTGGAGTTTAAGCAAAGAGCTTCAGTATAGGAAAGGGGTAACTCGTAAAATGGTTTACGTATTAGTGCCATTGGCTTTGTAGTGTCGCAAGGCTATTGCGTGTCATATTTTACGAGATGCTTTTTATTTAATATAAAAAGCAATACCATTTTTTTTTTATATAGTAGATCATAATTTTCTTTCTTCCCCTCTTTTATTACCAATATAAACGTTGTTATACTTAATATACATATATATAAATTAAAAAGTAATATAATATTATATATATTAAAATAATAATTATATATATATATATATATATTATAATATATTTTATAATAAATTAATTATTAATTATATATTTATAATATAATTATTATAAATTTATATATATACGTAGCTATTTGTTAAAGGAGAAAAAAAATTATTCTAAGATGAGATTTAATCGATTGATTTTTCAAATTTCATTTTTTAAAATAAAACCTTCTTAGATAACTGCAAAGATAAAATTTTATGAAACTATATGAAAATAAAAAAAGAGAGAGAGAGAGAGAGAATTTATAATCGATCGACACTTGAACAAGATTATGGTAGATTCTAGTGTTAGTTCTGTTGTGTATATGTGTACGTACACATATGTATCTAAGAAAACATCGATGGATAGTTATTACGAGATGTGTTTGTTCATAGAAAGATAAGTGTGGATGTACGTACCTTGAGAGTGATCGATATATCGTAAATGAATGTTAATTAATTAATGAAAATGTATATTGTAATCTAAAAGCACGGAATATAATATTGACGTACTGTCCTCTTCGAAATACACCGTTGAACTGGCACGTTGTCCTTCGTGAAAGTTTCTTTTATTCAATGTTGTTTATATGACTTTCCAAATAAGGAAATTCTATTTATTCGGTATATTATTTTTTCGTATTTTATATATAGTCTCTTCAAAGAGCCATATAAACCACAATAAATAAGAGAATTTGAACAGTTAGTCATTCTAACCAAATAGATGGTGGTGGTGATGGTGGTGGTGGTGGTGGTAGTAGAGGGGGACTTCGGAAAGGAGGATACATCAAATTTATATACTAAACTTTTATACTACAACATATATATGTCTATAATTATGAAAGTGGTCTAAGTCAAAATTAAAAAAAAAATTACTTTATTAATTATTACGCACCACATTATTTTAAACTAAATAAATTCAATAAATTGTCAAAAATGAATCGTTAGATAATGTTTGTTATTTCAATATTACATAGAATTCATATAATGTTCAAATAGAAATCTTGAAATATCTCGAAACAAGAGATACATGACATAGACCACTTTTATAATTATAGGCACATATACATATTAATATATATATATATACACGATTGCTTCGATGTTTTAACAATCGTTTGAAGTATATTGAATACTCTAATTACATAATATTTATAATTATTTTAATGATACTTGTGCCAATGATTACGTGAAGTTCAAAATTTATTCTAATATTTCAATATATTTTCTATATAAATTAATTTATTATTATATTTTTTATTTTTTCAAACAATAATACGAATAATATTTCAATCGTGATTGGATATGGACACGTACATTACTCTATTTTTGTTTTTCTTTCTTTCTTATCAAAAGTTACACGTAGAAAGAGAGAGAGAGAAAAAAAAGAAAAAGATTTAATAGAAAACAGGAGAGGAAAAATCATGGGACTGGAAGGATTTTTCGAGTTTGCCAGGCACCGTTAAGTCGAGATATTGCGCGGGGTGCAATATTTCAGCTTTCCATGGGAAACGGGAGGGGAGGGGGAATGAGAGGGGGAGAGGGTAAAGCGTGGAGGGGGTAAAGAGTGAGAGAACGTTCCGTTCTTTTGTCAAAGGATTAATAAACTTTATGAAGTCATATCGTTGGACGTTCGTCTACTTTAGCAAAGTATCGGATGCGATAAAGTCAACGTTCAATCATCAAAACGACGCTAATTTTAGATAATTCTTGAAGCGATATTTCGAGCGTATTAAGCGGACGCGTTTCATTAGCGCCAGTACAATAGGCAGCCTCGGATAAACGATGAGCAATAATGAAGCATTAATGATGCAGTCAATTTTAAACGACTATGGGGCTGGCTGGCTGGCTGGCTGACTGGCTGCAAAAGCTCAAGCGTTCGGTCAAGTATTAAATATAAACTACGATATATATATATATACGGTTTTTCTGCCCATTTCTATTTTCAGTATTATTATTATACATCGTTCATTTATTATTTTACTATTACCATACGTGAATATATTTTCTATTTTTTACTTTATTTTTTTTTTTTTTTTTTTTTTTTTTTTTATTGGTTTTATTTCAATTTTTCTTTTTTTTTCTTTTTCTTTGTCTTTATTTCAATTTTTATTCTTTTACTTTTATAGACTGTGGGATAAGTCGNTCAAATTAAACTACTCCGAACTTTACATTTGGTTGGTCGTTCGCCACTCGTCTTCTATTTTTATATTTATTTTTATCTTATTGGTTTTATTTCAATTTTTCTTTTTTTTTCTTTTTCTTTGTCTTTATTTCAATTTTTATTCTTTTACTTTTATAGACTGTGGGATAAGTCGGCGAACAGAAATATGATAAATATGAAACGTTGAAAAAGAAATGAGGGTGACACAGAATGGTGATAAAAAAAAAAAAAAAAAAAAATTACAGAAAGAATTTCCAACGTTTCATGTGACACGATGCATTTGTATTTGAAAACTATTATTAAACAGATTTATTTGTTGAACAAAAAAATATTGACATTTTTTCTTTTTTTTTTTTTAAATGTTTTACGATAATTGACAGTAAAAAAAAAAAAAATACAAATTTGTGGTTTGAAGTTAAATCGAGATACTGTTTGAAAATGAACGGGGGTTTTTTGTTTTTTTTTTTTTTTTACTTGCTTCTCCTTCAAAATTTTTTTCCTACCCTTCGTTCGACGGAATTGTTGGAAATTTTGTTTCAATCGAGTTTTTTTCTCTCTTTCTTTTTCACGTAAAATGTCCGATAGAAGAGGTCGTCGCGATAGCCGATAGTTTTGACGGTAAAATCTTGAAATGAAAATCCCCGTTTTACAAAATTTATCGATCATACGTCTTACGTAACATTTGACAAGATTTATTTTATTCACGTAAAAAAGGAAAATTAATTTGATTAAAAATAATACTTATAATTGATTATAAGGGAACATTGATCGTAGATCAAAATTGTTTTCTCCTGTATTTTTTTTTTTTTTTTAATAATTATTACTTCATAAAATGCATACACATCGACACAACGTACGACGAGTGATAAATATTCAATTAATAGATTTTTCTTTTTTTTTTTTTTTTGTAAAATATTTACACGAATTTCATTTATACGCGTTCCCTATTTTTTCTTTCTTTCAATGTTACCCTTATTATTGTAAATTATTCGATCGTTAGCGAAAGTGATATATCTTTCTTTGTTTTGTTTTATTTTTAATCAATCAACAATTATACGTAAAACCGTGTTAAATAGTCCGTCACGTTTTGTACTTTTTAATCGTCATCGAACAATCGTTAACGCGTTCCACCATCATATTTTCTAGATCCTTTCGTATTCATATTCGTCGATATGTTAAAAAATAACGTTCGATTTGTCGCACGTACATATATTTCGCTTGGACGATTAACGAAACGGGATTGGACTTTGGGGAGGATACAAAAAAAAAAAAAAAAAAAGGAAGGATACGCGACGTAGAAAAATCGAATCTATAGTTCAAATTCACGTAGCTCTACGTCGTTATTTTTAATCGTCACGATCGTCTGATATAATAACCATCGAAATCGAGATATCGACAAAACGATCCTCTAAGCAATAGTTTTCCGTTTGCTTATGGGACTTGCGTTTGATTTTTTCAAAAGTTTTGTCCCCACTTTGAGGAAAATAACATTGAGTGAAAAAAATATTCAAAGTAAACCAAATTTCATCGAGAATACGAAAATAGATAGATAGGTAGGTACATAGATATATATATATATATACCACCTATATATATATATACGTATTCACAATTCGCCGAAAGCACACCTCCGTAACGCTGGAATGAAATCAAAACTGCTCTCAACCCGTTTTATATAACTGGACTACTACTACTACTACTACTACTACTACTACTACTACTACTACTATTACTATTACTACTACTACTTCTGCTTCTACTCTTTTTCCACCTTTCGCATCGCGGGATATATAAAGTCGTTCTCGCCCGATCGGCTCTTTCTATTTTGTGTGTGTGTTTTTTTTATCTTCTTTTTTTCCTACCCTCTTTCTCTCTCTTTTTCTCTCTTCGTTAAATACTTTTGGTTTCTACTAACGAGTGAATCCCACGTATATTTTGTTATCGTTAGGTAAAAAAAAAAAAAAAAAAAAAACAAATTCATGCGAATATTCGTGGAATTATTTTTCGATTAAACGTTACTATTAAGTGTAAAACAAAAAAAGAAAGAAGGAAATACATCTGTTGCGAAATAATCTAATCAATTATTCATAATAATTTGTACAATCTTACCATCAACATGGATTCCCAAGCCATCCATCTTATGGGTAAAGGTGGTCGGCCTTCGATTCGGAAATAATCGGCCGCGTATGCGTTCCTTCCAGTACCCAAGTCTGATATCTTGATGGTATAATTTGTACATACCAAACAATTTCTGTAAAATAAAGAAGAAATCAAAAAAAGAAAAAAAAAAAAAACACAAGAAAAAGAAAATAGGTTACAAGCATATTATTTCTATTTAAAAAAAAAGAAAAACAAAATCTTGTCTCATCTTATTTTACATTTATTTTTATTTTCGATTTTGCGAATGGAAAATAAGGGGATAAGGAAAGAAAAATCTCCATAAGAAACGTTTACGAAACTTATCTAGAAAGAAAGAAAGAAAGAAAGGAAGAAAGAGAACGAGGATTTTTCTTCCAATAATTCTTTTTTCCAGGATTTAGAGAACTCGATGAAACGAACTCTCGAGACAGCCTTTACGTCGTCGTTCAAAAGTTTCTTTCCTGATTTGCAACGTAAAATCCAGGTCGTTTATCGTCTCGCCTATTTCGGAAGGAAGGAAGGAAGGAAGGAAGGAAGGAAGGAAAGAAGATAGCAAAAGAGAAAAAGAAAAGGAGAGAAAGAGAGAGAGAGAGAGAGAGAGAGAAAGAGAGATTTACTAGGTACTCCCATCACCCAGTCATTCCACTGTTCCATGTTTTTATTTCATACTTTCACGAACATAATACATTCTCAGTACAGTACCATTCTTTCTCTCTCTTTCACAATTTACCTTCTACCAGATTTACTCTCAACTTTTTCTACTCGTGAAAATATCAAAATCAGACAAATTCTGAATTTTTCCTTTCTTCCTTTCCTTTCGTTTCCTTTCACTCATTGTCAGATTTTCGTAGAAGTGCGCTAGATAAATCCTTTATTGACACCTACTTAACATCTCAGAGTTATATGGAATTTAAAATGATTTTAAATAACGTAAAGCTTTATATTGTTTCTCCTTTTCACATAAAATGGTACTTACTTTGACGTGTATTATATTTGATATATTATTTATTTATTTATTTATTTATTTATTTATTTTAAGAGTTACGTATTATAATAGTTAGAATAAATTTCTTGATTTCTTTTGTACTCTTGAATAATGAAAATAATAATGTTGAATGTAACAGGTGAGAAGAGAAAAGTTTTGAAAATCTTTGAGATTAATTTCAAGAGAGTAAAGAAAAATGAAACAACAACAACACAACAACAACAACAATAATAATAATAATAGTAGTAGAGTTTCCCTTCCCTGTTATTTGATATCTTATCCGATAATTTGGGCAAGAATTTGTTTCAATAAATTAGAGACTAATGGAACTTTATATTCCGGATACTTTGAGTTGGAGGTTTGGGTTCCGTGAGTACGTCTTAATATTGAGCCAAGTTTCCTGACAAAGGCGTTATGATCAAGGTTTATGATCAGAGTTAATAATTTCAACACGTGACGTATAGTGCGTCGCCGCCTTGTGACGCGCAAGCAAATCCGTTCTTGAATTTAATGACTTTGTGCCAGCTTGGTTAAACCCTTGATGCGACCTTAAAGACCGAAAGGGGTTGAAAATATAGTAAAACAAGAAGGGTCGAAGAAACATAGAAGCCAACTAATTTTGCTTAACGTTTAAAACGTTACTTTCTCGTTAGTTGATCTTCCATTGGATCCATTTGTTGGGTTGCTGGTGGGTACTGGGAGGTGGTAGATACAGGGTTTAGCTAGGAAGGAATAGGTGGTTAGGTGGTAGGAGGGGTTTAGGTCATTTCCAGAATAGAATTAAAAGACGAAGGAAAAGACAAATGAGGGGCGTATTTGTAGGGCTTGTACGAACGATCTCGCGAGAGGTAGGTATTGTGTCGTTACCTTGTGGCTAGATCCCGATGCACGAAGTCCATTTCCTCCAAGTACTTCATGCCAGATGCTATTTGCGTGGCCATGTAAACCAACGTGCCGAAACTAGAACACGAAGAACAAGCGGTTGTTGCCGTCATTGAATTTGCCACGAGAAACTATGTATAAGGTTAAGTCGTTTGCATCGGTTATATTGCGGATATACACTAACGATATAATACATAGACAAGTGTTGGTGGGCTGTTCAACGGATATCGTTAGAGAGATAAATAGATAGATAGATAGATAGATAAATAGATCGTTGTCTTTCTCTTCTAGATTATTATGAACATCGTTCATGTTTTATTATTGTATATATATATATATATATTCAATCTTGTAACATACTAATAGTTAAATTAATTGTCTTTCTTATTGCGCTTTCCTGTTACTGAACTAACAACAAGTTCAGTAACAGTTATAACTACCGAACTTGTTCGGTGTGAAACATCACGTGAATTAACTATGGTGTTCACTCGACAGATATAACATCTTCTAACTCTTAACATGACATTTGATTTACTTAAATTAACTAGCTAATTCTTACAAAGAATTTTATTAATTTACGATCAATATGTTTAGATTTTGATAAAAGTAAAATCCTTAATTGCATTTTTTTTCTACTTCCCATTTTGAAACAATTTTATCGTCATCTTTTTTTTCTTTCTTTTTTTTTTTCTTTATTTCAATGAATATATCAATTTTCAGATTTTAATTGGATTCACAATTTGTTCGTTGTTAATACGACGACGTATTATTTACGTTGCAACGTAAATAATTCGTAATACTTTATAGTTAGGTGAATATGTACGTTCTGATGGGGGTGAGTTGGTTGGGAGAAGGAAGGGAAGAGAGGGGAAGGGGAATGGGACATACGTACATATGTCGAATGGACGAGAGACGGAAACTTGTTCGGCAAATCCGTGTGGAACAGGAGTTACGAAAAAAATGCGTGTTGTCTCGTCGTCGTCGACAACTGTCACGTGCACCAACAACGGGGACTGGTGCTATCCTCTCTATCGCTCACCTCTCATTTTCAGCCGATTTCGCGTATCTTTCGAGTGCTATCGAATTCGACTCCCGTTGCACTTCACGCTTTTTTTTTGCCCCACTCTTTTTAACCCCACCCGAAACACGCACGCCTCATCCCAACCCTTACCACCTGTATTTTGTCCTCTTCTTTTTTGGTTTTGGTTTTTGTTTTTGTTTCTTTTTTTTTTTTTTTACCCTCGTGTAGTTCTCCATTGTTCCAGTTTACCTTTCAAAAACGATAATTGAAAATAATGTCGCGCTTTATTATAAAAGAGGTTTGACAATCATCGTTCTATTACTCGCCCCACTTCCACTTCTTTTCTTTTTTTTTTTTTCATGGGTACCAACATTTGACGAAGTATACTCGATCGTTGTCACAAAATTTTTCCCATCGATATTATTTCCTATCTCTCGTGTGGTGTTGAAAAAAAAAAAAATTAAAAAAAAAAAAAATAAAAAAAAATATAAAATAAAACAAAAAAGAAAAATGACACAAGAAAGGGAGAATCGTTTTGCGGATTAGATCTATGAATTTTGTGCTGGGGCGGCGTTTGTTTGTTTTTTTTTTGTTTCTTCTTCGTTTTTTTTTATTTTTTTTTTTTTATTATTTTTTTATTTTTATTATTTTTTTATTTTTATTTTGCGTTCTGCTCAGTCGAAAGGATAAAATAGAAAAAATGAGGAAGGATTATTCAGACTATACGTGTTATGTTTTTTAATATTGTTCGCGTCAATATACACTTCGTGAATTATAATACGATGGATGTGAGAGTTAAGCTGATTTCGAGAAAATATATAGGGCGGCAACGAGTACAGCATTAAATTTTGTTAAAACCATGTTTTTATCTGTGTATATATATATAGATGTGTGTGTGCGTGTCTGTGTGTATGTATGTATATACACATATATGTTTTATATATATATATATAATATTATATATAATTCTATAAATGTTTGGACTTATTATTCATACAGAGAAAACTGATGGTAACTGAAAATAAATTGATCAAAATCGTTTTAGTAAATCGGCCAAATTTGCGAATGCATTGCACAACACGTTATAACGTTGAGAATATAATGTCTAATGATTTTCAATGCTATCGATGTTCCGAAATCGGTGCTAGCGAGCAAACACAATAACGACTTGTCCATTAAACGATGCTAATTGTTCGATAACGGGCAAAACTCGCCATGGGTATATATATTTCTGGTGAAACTACTATACCCAATTGCTGTAAAATCGAATATCACACCGTAAACTTTTCTGAGTAATAATTCAAAAACCTCTTGCAATCATTAACGAGATAGTTACTCAAGATCGTTCCATTTCTATCGAAATCGGTTGAGTTTCTGTTACAATTTTTTTTCTTTTGTTTATGTTTTCTATCTCCTTTGAGATATAATTGGGGGGAAAAAAGTAAAAACAAATAAAATAAAATAAAATAATAAATTTTTTATTTTTCGGAATTATCTTTTAGTTTAAATATAAAAAAAAAAAAAAAAGAAATAAAACGTTCTCTTTACAAAAATCTAATTACGTTTCCCTTTGTTGAAAATATTTTCCTATTCCATCAACGTAATTTAATATTTCATTTCCACGATATTACTTTTTGTTATTTTTTCTTTTCTTTTTTTTTTTTTTTTACACGAATTGTTAACGAATGTTGATGATTGTAATGAACGTTAAATATATAATTAGAGTTGAAATAATGAATGAACTTTTTTAGTTGTTTTTGTTGTAAGAGATATTTACCTCAGTGTCTTGGCAGTGTGCACGGTTGAAGTTTCGGCTATGTGATTTTGTAGATACTGATTCAAATCCCCATAAGCACCATTTTCCAATACGATACACATAGGATCATTCTCAAGACTGGCACCGAGCAGTCGACCAACGTTCCGATCGTTGAGACGTGCCAATCTTTTTGCTTCTTGTTGAAATTCTATCCTATAAACATAAAATACAATACACTGTTACATTTATGAGTAAATTTTTCATGGTGTTCCTCTTTTATTTTTTTTTTTCTATCAAGTTTTGTAGTTAAGTGAATAAAGGAAAATAACTTATACCGAAATTATTGCCAATGTTCAATCGATACATGTTACAAAATATTAACGTGATCAAGTTGTCTAATATTTCGACTGGAAGAAAAAAAAATATTGCAAGAATGATATTATATATATATATGCTCTAATCATAAAATAAAATATTGTCTTTTTATTATGTCTTTTTACGAGTCTCAGTCATTTTTTTTTTACGTATACCTTATCACACTTATTCCACATTTTTAAAGAGGTCACATTTTTCTCGTGTAGAAATGTATATATATATACTTTTTAAATCCAATTAAAAAATATATAAATTATATATAAAAACTAAATATATTAAAATAATAAAATATATTTTAATATAATTTTAATAAAAAGTATATTAATATAAAAATATATATATATTATAAATAATATATATATATATACACACATATGTTTTTACATATGTAAATATACTGCTTCAATAGTACTGATATCATACATGTACGATCCGAAATGATCGTACGGCAACTAGCTGTATTCGAAATGCGCGCCACCGATTCTATCGATTACGATTCTAGATCGATACTCGTAACGAATATCACTCAACTACAAGCGACTATCGAAGCACTAACCTCACCTCTCGCATCCCCTCCACATGCACCCTGCTGGGCCCGTTCTTAAGGACTTTCTTCGTATTTCATCACTGGACGCCTACGACGATACATCTCCGCTAAGGTCTGTAGAAGCCACAAGGAACAACAAAGGGAACACCCCAACCTTTACGGTTGTGATCGCCATACGTGAAGCGTGCAAGAGGTGAGATCTTTACAATAAATTTTTTTCACGCGAACTATAATTTTCCCGCGTGGCAACGCCACGTGGTAGATTCTCATTTTTGTATTCAACAAATATCATCCAGGATTTTTATGCCGTAAGGCTTTTCACATCATAGCACATACGAAGTGCCAGAGGAGTCATAATCGAGGAATTAAGGCCCCAACATTTTGGTGCCTCCTGTGAGGTCCGAATTCCCGACTTTTGGTTGACACTGCAAATGGATCATCGCCACGTGGAGCCAACAGACTAGAGAACAACGAAGTCGAGAAGCATCATCTTACGAACATCTACATCGTCCAGCCTAGCCAGGATTTTTAAGCGAGATAAGTAGATTCAATTATTTGTGCGTGCGCTTAGGTTAGTTCTTAACCTCGTGGAAATCGCTTTATCCTCGGACAAGGAACGATCGYATTTTCGACGGCTCCGCCGCTTCGCTGCGTTCGTTTGTTTGAACGGTCGACTAGAAGACAGAGACGCCGTGACGTCATAACCGGATATCC
The DNA here is from genome assembly GCF_001465965.1 of Polistes dominula. The sequence continues at coordinate 974,748 of NW_015149006.1, read as the reverse complement.
CCTCTATCGGTCTACAGCTAGCGACAATCGTATACTCCCTCTATCGGTCTGCAGCTAGCGATAAATATCCCCTTCAACGATTCACAGCACAGATCCTTAAACGCGTGATTGAGAACTMAACGCACGGCAATTCATTCATTCACAAAGGGATTTTTGTATTTGTCATAAATTGATTTGAGTATCTTCCGCAGAATAGAATAGTTAATATCGGTCCATAATGGCATCACTAAAACAGCTCAATCACAAACGGCAGATTTTAGAATCACGATTAACACACGTCGAAAATTTAATCCAAGAAGGAAATCTAAGCACACAGGAATTAAGAAAGCGTTACGAACGCATCACCCAGCTAGTACAGAGATATGAAGAATTGTATGAAAAATGTGTTACTACCACTAGCGAAGTAGGAGGAGTTGACGGTTTAAATCCGATTGTAGAGAGATACTTCGCGATCGGAGACATAATTGAATCGAGCGATGCGGCCGCGGTTAACAACACTAGCAACTCTAACGAAGACAACGATACTACGAAGACTCGCGATGAGCAAATACAAATATGGCGCTTGATCCCGCGATTCGACGGAGACATAGGAAAATGGATCTCTTTCAAATCTTGCTTCTTAACGCTCGTAGACGCGCGCAGTGACATGTCGGATTTAGAGAAGCACGTATACCTCCGCAACGCCCTTTGCGGCGAGGCCCTCCAAATTATCCAACACTATCAACTAACCGGGGAAAAATATAAGGATGCGTGGGGAGCTTTACTGAAAGAGTTTGACGTACCACGTATACTATTAGCTCGAACGATCGACGCGTTAATCGATATACCTGGACCGAAAACCAAATCAGCGAAAGACATAATGGCATTTTTGAACCAACTGCGTTCTCTCATCTCCACTCTTGATACATTTGAAGATAGTTCAATGGCCTGGCGAGTACGCCTCGCTGAACGCGCGTTACCCCCTGACATGCTCCAAGAATGGAACAAACAGATAGATTCCAACAAATATCCGACAATTGAGCAATTTTTTGGTTTTTTAACCAGATTGTCGCGTTCGTATGCTCTATTGCAAACTCCACCAACGCCTGCGACCCTCGAGCCCCGCGCAAAACGTGGATATCCCGAGACGATGACATTACGATCGCGAAAGCGACAGGACACACGTTCAACGCGTACGTTTCTTACCCGTAAAGTAGCTAATTGTATTCTTTGTAGACGAGCTGACCATCCTTTATACCGCTGTCCCCAGTACAATAGCATGACGACATTAGAAAGACTAACGACGGTCGAACGTCACATACTATGTAAAAATTGCTTACGGAAACACCGAGAACCATGCAAGTCATCGTATTGTCAAATCTGTAGACGGCCCCATCATACGTCACTACACGTGGACGATAACTAACGTAAGACTACGAAACAGGAGAGCACGGCCCTCGCGAAGGAGGGGACTGCGTCGACGTCCCAAACCAAACCCGTCTCCATGTGACTAACACCTTAATGTCAATTACACGTAACGAGTATCGAGCCAATAAAGCATCGCATCGTTGATTGGCTCAACCACGTGTTTTATTTTAATACCTGAGTTTAACCCTTTATTCTTTACATCATAGCACATAAGAAATTACCAGAAGACTCTTAATCGAGGAATTTAAGCCCCAACAATACAATTTTAATTATATCTTTTTTTTTTCAAATAGATAACCCATTTCAATTACTAAACTTTCCCATAATTAATTGACTCTTTGATAATGTGACAAAAAAACTAAATAATTTTCTAATTATTCAAATTATTTATATATTCAAAATTAATAAAATTCAACTTAACTAACAATAAGGACAATTAAATAAAATATGTAGCTACGTGAAAAATGTTGAAAAAGAAAAATGTAATTCAAGTAAAACGTTTCTATTATAATATCGTTATAATAAATGATAGAATTGGGTAAAGGGTTGCATTTAGGGTTTAAGACGGACTAAAGGGAAGGGATGGGAAGACGAGCATAAGCTGTTTCGCGGTTATACGAGGAATACGTGGAATGGCGTCGAGTTATACTACGCATCCGTGCATAGGTACAATAATCGTGGTGCTCTTGTAGTTTATGACATACCGTTCAAACGTTCTATACGCTCCCAGACAAGAAGCATCCATGAAATTCCATCTAGGTGCGTGGTTAATCAACTAAAATGCGTAATTATAGCGCTCTACCAAATTAAATTCAAATCGATCGAACGATAGATAGATCGATCATACTCGTACGAATGATTTTATTATCGTCATCCCTCCCCGCCTCACCAGTCCCATTTTATCTTTAATTTGGACGAGTAAAAGGAAAAAAAAGGAAGGTGAAGAGAGATAGATAGAAGGGGTAATAGATCGTCAAAAATGATTATAGAAAATTTCATCGAAAGCGTTCGGAGTTAAAAGAATTTTTCACCCCAACCTCTGAAATCTGCATCTCCTTTTTCCTTTTTTTTCCCACCATTCCCATAGTTTTTTATTTTTACTATTCCTTTCTCACAATCGTACAGTCGAACGATGGAATATAATAAAGCAAATCGAGAATGCATTGGCTCGTAATATAGAAAAATTTGTTGGACCGTTACGAGAGACTACGACGATGACGACATCGATGACGTGGATGATGATGATGATGATGATACTGATGATGATTATGGTCAGTCTTGGTGGGTATAGTCGGATAGTTGAAAAAAAAAAAAAATGTATATCTTTAGTCGTATTTTTTCTCTTTTTCTTTTTTTTGATCAGGGTTGAACATTCATTTGCGTTTTTATCTTTACTTTCTATTCTTTCCTATATACCTTTCTCTTTTTCTCTCATTCCCCTTTACTTTTCTCTATCCGTTCTGTCTGTTTCTTTTTCCTTTCATCGAATCGTTTCCCGGATGAAACTATGTCGTGCGAAAAAATAAAATGAACGAACGAACGAACGAACGAACGAACGAACGAACGAACGAACGAACGAACGAACGAACGAACGAACGAACGAACGTCGCGTTCAGTCTAACCGTTCAACCCCTATAACCCACCCCTACTAACCCTGTGCTGCTAGCTAGTCTTGTAGCCTTGCTCTGTGAACGATAAAACGTTTCGTGGCTGATAAAAGCTCGCTTCGACGTACGACTACTCGATTCCTGATCCTTTCTACATCGACGATAACGCGTCGTTGATTTTCCAACGAAATGTACTTTCCGCTTCGTTTCCGATCTGGTCATAGTGTACGAATTCTACTATAGTCAATAGGATTTCAATTCGTTAATGAAATTTTTTATTACGATATTTAGTATTGAATAATATTAATCATATTCATCAAGATTTTATACGATTTCTTTTTTCTTTTTTATTATAAATTTTAAATAAATATGTTGTTTCATTAACTCATCGAGAGATATTGATTAATTTTTTTTTTTTTATTATTATTATTAGTATTTTGAATAATTTTGAACGAAATATCATTTACCAATGATAGAAACTAATGTAGTATTAAAATACGAATTTTTTGTTAACAATACGAATCTATTTTTAATAATAATTTTACTTATAAAACTAATGCAATAATCCGAAGTATTAGCTTAACGAGAATTAATTTTATTTGAAATAAAAAAGAAATATAAAATTGATGATAGAAAGATAAGAGAGTATAAAATCTTAGAGATACTTATGTTAGTGTTCAAAAGAACTCCTACTACTATGACACACACACACACATACACACAAATACACACACATATATATATATATATGACGACTTACTTAAGAGCATTCGAGGATCCTGGCTTCAAAGATTTAACGACGACTTGATCGCTGTCTGTGTTCCTGAAGACGTCATCGTATCCAGGAAACCTGTCGACCTCGCAAAGATGTACGTCACCGAAATATCCACATCCGAGATTCTCAACGATGTTGAGCTTTTCCCGTGGGAAGTCCAGGATGCACTCAGCTGTATCATCCTCTTCCTCGGTAAGTGTGTCCTCAGCACTGTAACTCGTCAGGCTACTTGACGCTTTTGCACTCATGGCTGCTGTTGTACTTGGTGTCGGTGATGGTGGTAAAGGTGGTAAAGGACTCTGCAATATCAATGAAAATCAGATCACCAATGAACCTAGAAACGATTCGAACAACCAACAAACATAAATGTATTCTAATTCAATTGTACACCAATATATAATATATTTTTAACCTGTGTTACGTTTAAGTAAATATTTTCTTTTTCTATTTTTCTCCTCAATTTGATGAATCAAACTTTTCCAACCAAAAAAAAAAAAGATAATGAAATAAATCTACCTATAGATAACAGAATGGTTTTATTTGATCAACGAGATAGATATCACTGGTGGGATGAAAATTGGTGGAGTGTCGTAAGCGTCACGAACTCAAAATTAAATGATAAAATATCAATTCGTTCAAATATCATCGTATATTTTATTTTTGTCAGGAACAGAAAAAAAAAAAAAGAAAAAATAAACTTTTCTTTTTAATCCGTACTCATCAACGAAGAGAACCCTTCTCTCTCTAAAAAAAAAAAAGAAGAAGAAAAATAAAATAAGGGATAAGAAAGTTTTTAAGTTGAGATAGTTACGTATATATATATTATATACTTACTTTATATATCATGTAAGAGTTTTATTCCCCTCTTTCGTTTTATACGCGGTAAAGTAAAAGATAGGTTATATATATATATATATATATATATACGACAGAGAAATTCTAATGTATCAAAATAAGGAATAAAAGCGTGGCGAGATTAACGTCGTGAGAACGATCCTTACGCTCCGATATCGCAAACTTCTCAAAAGCGTAGCTTTGCACGAAACTCCACCTCTTGTATTCTAACTTGAAGCAGACGGGGTTTGCTTCTTACTCGAGTGGTCGTATTTAATGCACCTAAAGTAATACTAGTACGATCGTGTCGATCGCGTGTCTAACGTTAGTTCTTTTTTTCTTCTTCTTTTTCTTTTTTTTTTCTTATAAAAGCTCACCTTACAGATCTCTGTACTGGCATAATATTTTTCCGGTGGTGGTGGTATAGGCGGTGGATTATTGGTTGGATATTCTTGAACCGTTGGGATTGGCCTGGCAAGTTCGATCGGCGTGTTCAGTAACACTGGTTGCACCTCGCTCACACCTGGACAATAATTTGACGATAATAATAGGACATTAAAATGCTAGGTAGATGTTTATTCGTGAATGTGAAGAATGGTTTTAAAAAATTTGCGAACAAGAATTTCTATAGTATTTTCTGGTTTATCATCAAGTTGTACAATTGTAGTTGTAATGTGGCTTATCAAATGGATTTTATATTTCTTCGAAATTTTACAAAATATTTTATATATATATATATATATATATATATATATATACATATATATGAAATAGGTACTTATGTTTTATTTCCTTATTTATCGAATTTGATAAAAATATATACTTGGAATATGGTACGACAAACTCATTTTTTATATCCGACTTTGGAACCTTTCCGTTATACTTTAAATCGAAATCTATTTATCAAAAAAGAAAAAAGATAAAAGATAAAAAAAAAAAAACGAGGTTATATACAGAGGAAAATGGTAGAAGGAGATGAAATCACGAACAGTTTGGAAAGTAAATTTTCAAAGTTTCCAACTTAAGTATTTCTCTTCTTTCGTATATTCTCGTATATGAAATATAAAAATGTTGTTTTCGAGTAAGGTGAAGAGAGTGGAAAGAGAGAGAGTCCACACACACACACACATACACCTAACTCTCGTGCGTTTCGAAATGTACGGAAAAAGGGAAAACGCCATTTCGTGCAAAACGAAATAGTTAGGAGGATGATCGAAATTGTGTCATTCGAATACAGTGGCCCAGCAATTCACCACGAAATCTCTCTTTCTCTCTCTCTCTCTCTCTCTTTCTCTCTCGTTGAGTTTTGGAAATATAGCGGGACGAAACTATCGAATATCGTCGATGAAGCGAACCACGAGAGAGTCGATCTACCGAGTAGAGAAAATCAAAAGCAGTTTCGAAAAGACTTTCTTTCTCTTTTTATCCCGACGAAACGAGAAATTGTCTATCCTAATATTTTTCTTTTCGAATTGTCAGTATATATCTATTATTTTATTAAAAAATAAATATAATTTTAATTATAATAATATAATATATATTTTTTTTTATTACAATAATATAATTTTAAATAATAAATTTGTTAACGATTAAAAAATGATCAAAATATTATTACCTAATCATTTAAACAATTCTAAATTATTCAATGATCCTAAAAGTTTCTCGAATTTATTTTCCTTAAATATTACACGTTTCATAACTATTATTAAATTGAATATCATTTAATCGATTACAATATTACAAATACATTCCAAATGATCATCTTCTTTAATAGAATATTCGAAAATGCGATAATATAACGTTTAGATAAGTATAAGGAATATTAGAAACGATCGAAAATACTCTTATGGATGATCAAAATGACATGGGATTGCACTCTAAAGAACATTACTTCGAATATATAGGACCTTTGTTGGGATAGTGTATCGAAAGGTTTGAGCATAGTGAACTTTGACACTAACCTGTATAATTGGCGATGGTCTCGTGAAGCTGTGTTGTCGTGTTATAGGTAGAAGGATGGTATTGGGCTGGTAGAGGGGGGCAAATTGGTCCCTTGTCCTCGCTCTCTTCCTGTACCGAAACCTGCGGTCGAATATCAAGCGTTATCGTTAATGCATCTGACATTTATGCACACACATCTAGCATGTAGTATATATTGAGAGCTAGGGTTAAAAGCGATACGCTCTCTGCTAGAAACTATTCCTCGTATTCATACACTTACTCATACTAGTATTCATATATAGTCGTACTCATATTCATTCTCACTCACTCGTTCTCACTCATTCCATTTCTCTCTATCTCTCTCTCTAACTCTTTCTCTTTCTATTTCTCGCAGAATATTCATAGCCGATGAAACGGAAACAGAGAGACGATTCTAGGACCAACTCTCTCACACGCCGTTATATCGACCCATGGATATTGTACATCCGAACGACGTTCGTTCCTCTCACTCTGCGGGCTCGAAGTTGCGTTATCGATTCATCTCCGGATTAAATTCATCACGACGAAGAGAGAGAGAGAGAGAGAGTGATAGTTAGAGTGAGAGGTGGTGGAAGGAAGAGAGCAATATTTCGTGGCATCGAGTAGAGTATTATTATTTATCGATATTCGTTTCGATAATCGATATACATATATATATATATGTATATGTGTATATGTATACGTATATTGTTAAAGAACGTATTCGTTAAGATTACCTTTCGATGCACACACTTTCTTTTTCACTCTATCACTGTTTTTCTTTTTTTTTGTATCTCTCTTTTTTCTTCGTCGTTCATTCGAAATGATTTTATCATACTGTTGATCAAATTGTTGTTCAGTTAAATCGAATCACTTTGTGGTTACCTTACCTCGTAAACATTATTTATTTATCATTTTTAAATCTATCAGATTTATTTTTTCTTCCATTTTATTTATCTTCTTCTTCCCTTTTTTTCATGTTTTATTTCAAGATAGAAATAATTTGAATTAATGAATGAAATTTAATAAATGTATGCGTTGTTACAAAGCATGGATATTGTATGTTGTGTACGTGCATTTTGTGCATGAAAATATTTGAATATTAAATTTGAAATAACATTCTATGAAACATTAAGTAACGTGACTCGTGTATACGAGTGATATTATTTTGTGTAATATCGAAAGAAGAAAGAAATGTTGTGTTCGTATTGTTCGTTCCCCGTGTACGAGTTCAACGAACAAAAATGTATCAAAGTGGGGGTGGGTTGGGGGACAATTATAACAGAAATAAATATATTAATTAAAATTGGATAAAAAGGGATGATCGGAGGAATACATAAATGAATTTCAATTAGTTTCGATAAATGAGATTGAATTTATCGTGATATTTGTCACGAGTATCTGTAATTACTTAACGCCAAAACCGTCTGACTGATTAGCGTTTGGATTAAGTGTTCCTGCTGTCTGACCGGTACTGGTAATCATTCACTAAAATCGCGTAAAATAGCCGACGTCCGTGTTGTCGAATATTTAAACTTTTCATTTCGATATGACCGATTAAACGTTGAAATCTATGTTATATATCGTTAGCTAACAAATTTGAAATTTTCAAACAAATCGATACGTTTAAATAATTATTATCATAACGATCCTTAATAATAATTTTGAAATATTTATTTCGTTCGAAGTTATACGTGTGTAATAACGTTTATATGAATTGTAACATCGGGTACAACGTTTTACGTTTACCTTTTGTCAAATTTTCATTAAACGTCGTTAGAAATACACCGACGTTCAGAATACAACGACGTTACCGACCTCATTCCCGTATATACATATAATTCTTTTTTTTTTTTTTGTCTTTCTTTCTTTTTCCCTTTTGAATTTCTTTTTTACGGGCTTGTTATGATTTTACATTTATGCATGCCAGAATAAGAGACATAATGTTTTATGCAAGATTCGTACATACGTAAAACGCGTATAGATTCATGACCCGACGTATAAGATACTAATTTTGGAAGAAAAGACAAGAAGAAAAATTACAATTGTCATGATACGTTCATTAAATGTGTCAATGTTTGACAATATCTGGAAGAGTAAAAAAAATAGAATATTATACGTTGTATTTATATTATTATTTTTTTATTATTATACTATAATAAATTATACTGTATAGAATAAAATTATTGTTTATTACTATATATTGCATTATTGTCTGATATTTTAGGTAAATAGACGAAAGTTTGTTATTTTTATATATTATTATCGACTACTTGATACTATATTTATTATTTTTCTTCTTTTGTTCTTTTTTTTTCCAATGTATTTGAACAAAATTTGGGTGCAAATATTAATAGCCGTAAAAAAATCCCAAGGTAAGATTTATCCGTTCATTCGCTTTATACTAACTTTCGTTCGTGTCGTTTCGTACAAATCCATCCGCCCGTATTTATTGGGTCAATCGAAGAGAAAGAACGAACAGAAAAAGAGAGAGAGAGAGAGAGAGAGACAGAGACAGAGATGTATATATAGTTTGCGCTTGTATGTTCATATGAGTTCATGCGAAAGAGAGAGAAAGAGAGAGAGAGAGAGAGATGAATACTACAGCTGCGTGTCATGTATTCGAACGTAAAACTCTCCGCTAATCTCCGCTATTCCCTACTCTAGCTCACTTCACTGGCCCATTTATAATAAAAACGTTTCCATTTGTGGCTGATGTAGGTCGCGTCGCGTTATATCGCGTGTCACCCGATAAACGGTTTTGTTTCGTGTACATATATATATATATATATATATCTTTTGAACAAAATAAAAAAAAAAAAATAAAATAAAATAATCGAAATAAAGCAAACAACGACAGGAAAAACAGACAGAGAAAATAAACTGGGGGAGGTGGAAAAAAAAAAAAAGAAAAAATCATAAAGTAAAAGATACATCCTTAAAAAGAAAGGAAAAGAACAGGATGAGGTTGTTGGGGATGTGTTTACGGTAGAATCTTCTTTTTTTTTTTTTTTAATAATGACTTAAAATTGTTTCATTGCTATGAAATATATCAAAAATATATATCAACAAATTCTGGAAAGGTTTGAGTCTGATGAATGAAGTTTACATCTCTTTGTAAAAAAAAATTACATTACAATGAATTATTAATTTAGTTTTTATTTTTTTTTGTTTGCATACTTTGAATTCGTATTAACTCGTATTATGTCTCTTGTGGGTGGGGAAAAAGGAGAGGAGAGGGGAGAAATCCTACTGTATAAATATTAGATAAAATATAAAACCGATCGAATATTTTATTTTTTTGTTATTTTTCCCCTTAAAACAGGAAGCGAAGGAATTATATCGGCGTACAAAAAAAAGGGATACAAACATGGGATATTACTTTGCAGAAATATCGGTAACCGATGATCAAGAGAGGGGTAAGGGGTAGGGGGGGGTGGTCTCTTCGTTACGCGCTTATAATGAATAAACGACCGATAAAGCGACCCCCGTTGCCGCTTCCGCGGGAATATTAATTTAAACCGGTTATTTTCTTGTTTTTTCTTTTTTTTTGTTTTTTTTTTTGTTTTTTTAATTTTATTTTCTCCCCTTTCCTTGTTTTTTTTGTTTTCTTTTTTGCTCTGTCTGTGAATCTTCTTTTTTCTTCCATCTCTTCTCTCTTCCACGTATCCTGTGTGTGTGACCTTTATTACCACGCGAATGAAGTAAAAGAGTAAAAAAGAATATAAAAAAGAGAAAAAGAAGCATAAAAGAAAAAAGAAAAAAGAAAGAAAGAAAGAAAATAGAGAAAAAGAAGGGAAAAAATTTCAAAAAGGAAACAGACACATACACAACACACGAAAAGGTATGAGAGAGAAGAGGGAGGAATATAATCAAGAACGATTAGCAGTTAAAAGTCGGAATAGGGGTTGGAGAAAAAAAGAAAATAGTAAAAGGTAGTAAGGGAAAAGGAAAAGGGAAGTCGTTCGAAAAACTTGTCTTTGCCCTTTTTTTCTTTTTATGTATTTCTTTTTTTTTTCTTTTCTTTTTCTCTTTTGAGGTTTTCGTTTATCCTTCAACCTTTCGACAAGAATGATAAGTAGAAAGGTAGGTAAAGATATTTTACCATGTAAAGACACTTTAACTATAGCGTTATCAAGAAGAGATTATATACTTCAAAGCATTCTCTTTCCATTAGCGAGATTCGTCATGCTGATGCATACAGCAGCCCTGTTGTTTCTAAACGCGAACGTAAAACAAAAGGCGAATGAACGTACGAACGAACCTATGAACCAACGAACCTATGAACGAACGAACATATGAACGAACGTATGAACGAACGAACAAACGATCCAACCATAAAGCCTCCCATATCTCGCGTCACTTTTTCCTTATCCTTTCTCCTTGTCTTTTAACGATCGCACGAGCTTGGAAAAAAAAAAAAATAAGAACATACTAAAACAACAAGAACAACAAGAACAACAGCAACAGGAACAACACAACAACAACAAAATAAAAAAAGAAGGAGTAGAAAAAAAGAGGACTCAGGAAATTAGCTGTTTTATTACAACGAATAATCTCCAAGGGTTGGATTGACGAGAGGTGGATGTACGGCTAATTAGTTTCCTCGTATCTCGTGTTCTCGTTATTTGCTTGCTTTTTTTCTTATTCCTTTTTTTTTTTTTTTTAAATTTTCTTTTCGCTCGAATTGCTATTGACTACAGAGATGTCAAAAGATATTTCCCATACATTAATGATCCTTGACAATGGGTCTGGTGTCTTTTATAATTATCAGTCGGTGATGTTTCTTTGATATTACACGAGATATTTTTATTGTAAATAAATAAATTCGATTAAATATACGTTTAACGATGTTATATATATATATATATATGTAATATATAAACTTAAAAGATAGATTAATTATTTAAAAAAAAAAAAAAAAAGATAATAATAACGAAATAACATTTTCTATCTCTTTCACTCTCTTTCTCAAATATTAGCAAGATCTAAATTTTGGTATAACGTTTACAGTGTTGTTACCTATTAGCGTGTTCATGATATTCACAAGGTAATATCCATTGATCTTGTGTGTGTGTGAAATGGTACTTTAAAGTTAGGCCTTAGGCAAGGACCGTCAGAAGCAGCAGCAACAGCAGAAGCCTTGCCGAAGGGTAGAAGAGTCTAGGGGTTGTTAATTTCCGTTTTAGAAGGAGCGTCGAAGGAATCAGCCAGTGTGAGATGCCACAGCACACCGTTAAGATAAGATAACCACTTAGCCATTGGGATTCTATGCGAGTCTCTCTCTCTCTCTCTCTCTCTCTACCTATTTTTGTGTTTCTCATCCTAGCCCCAGTACATTTTCATTTTCTTTTTTTTTCTCTCTCTCTCTCTCTCTCTCTCTCTCTCTCTTCGTTTTCGTTCGAACATTTCTACAACCACTCTTTCCTCCACCCCTCCCCTGCCACCCCACCAACCCCTAACTTCAACGTCGATTTTTCTTCTTCCTCTTTGTACTCGTATACCAGTATCCTTATACTCGCATAGAAGCAACTCCTGGTTGGTTGGTTGGTTGGTTGGTTGGTTAGTTGGTTGGTTGGTTGGTCCCTTATGTACTTATCTACACGTTCCTCTTTTCTCGTTAAAGCTATCTAAAGTCCTGTTTTGACTTCCTGACCTCTTATGGCCGATCATTTCGTCCTTGATGGCTCGATCAAGCGCGTTAACTCGAACAACAACGATCGAAAAGTTTTTTAACAGAAAAATAATGGGACTCCTTTATCGTTCATAAAAAAGAAAACAAATTCTAACGAAATATAATTAATTTACATATACGAAATATTCATTGAAATATTTTTCATTAATAATTATACAATTATTAATAATATTCAAATATCGTTTGATTATATATTCATTAATATTTCAATATTATATTTGTAACATGTAAAATATGAATTATATATAATTTAAATATCGTTGATTTTGTATATAATACAAGTTTTAATATATTTTGTTATACATAGATTACAATAAAATAATATATTAATCAATGTATTACGAATATGTTTCTAATTTTCTTTGTAATTTCGTTTGTAATTATTTCACCGATGTTAGAAAAATGTTTTTCTCCATATTTTTCTTAAGTTCAACAAAATCTCATCTCACCATCGGGTTTGATTATTTTTTTCTTATATATTATTTTTTCTTTTTTTTCTTTTCAAACACACATTGTAAACATACGTACGTAAACACGTATATACACAACACGTAGGAAATTTAGACGTTAAAGTGTAACTGAAATGAAAACGGACATGTCTTTAATAATTCTCTCTCGTTGAGAGGGTTAAAGTTGGAAACGAATTTACAATATGGATATGCGTGGTGGTTTGAGTTTTGCGGTTGAAGAAATAAAAAGAAAATACACGCTACGTTCAAAGATTTAATTTCGAATTTTTAACGTTTCACATTTCTACGAAAAATAATGATAATGAAANAAAAAAAAAAAAAAAAAAAAAAAAAAAAAAAAAGAAAACAAAATGATAAGATGAGATAGAGAAAGAAAGAAAGGATTCTTATATTTCTTTTTATCCATCTTCGTTATTAATTAAATTTCATTAATTAAATGTAAGATTATCTTAATAACAAAAGTAAAAAATATATATATACCAATTTTTCGTATTCATTTCATTTGTATTCCTTTTTATTATATTATTTTTTATTTTGTTCGTTTTGTTTTATCGTTGTTGTTGTTGTTGTTGTTGCAAAAGTTTGAGAAACTTATTTTCTTTAGCAGCTTTCATCGATAAAAATATAGATAGGTACAGTGGATATAGTTTTCATTCATTCATTTACTCTTTACCAGATCAAAACGATATCGATTCAGTATAGAACTTTAGTTTACCGTTTGTTCATTGCAAGATATTGGAACGTGATAACGGCCCGTTCAGGAAAAGTATTTCAAGAGTAATATTCCCAGTCGCCATTCTCTATTTGTGTGCACATCCTGAACAAACTTTCTCAGCAGCTCCTACTCTCGATTCCCAAAGACACAAGCAAACGCATTTACTCCGACAAAGTTATCAAAGTAGATATTCACTTTTGTCGTTATCTCGCAACAATATGATAATGATTATTACGATGTCGATAATAATAATTAAAAAAAAAAATCACTTTGTTCTTTATCCTCCTTTTATATATATATATTAAGAGATATTTCAAGTAATTATTATATTATCTACGTTAGAAAAAATTGTTTGTTCATTAAAATTAGTTTACCTTTAGATCGGCCTGTTGATCGTAAAAAGTTGAAGGTGCTAGTGCTGCTTTGAGTCTACGGTTCCGATAGAATATAAACATAATGGCTGCTAAAAGCATTATGATAACCGTTGTCAAGATTCCAATGACCAATCCAACAAATTGTTTAGTCTCGGGCTCTTGTTTTTTATCTGGAACTGAAACAAGTATATTGTAAGTTTTAAGTAGTAAGAGTCGATATTTAATCATACTTGTTTCACTAATGATTTATCTTTCGTAACGTAACAGTATAATATTATTAATTAAACATTTTCTCTATCATTATTTCAATCGTATAATAATAATAATAATAATAATCTATCATTGAAATATAATTTTACCTTAATAATAAACTAATACTACGACTATGTGGGACAATAAAAGAAAAGAAAAAATTAATAACGTTTCAATATCAGTAAAATAATACGACGTTATGCTTAGTGTTTCGTTTATGCGATGTTCTTCTCAAGGCTGTTAAAAACACACTGATCATACGTTTCGTTTTCTACTCTGACGTCCTTCAATAGTTCTCGATAATGTTCCTGTTCATAAACACGAGATACGTACCGCAGCACAGCGTAGACTATGGTTACGTAAATAAACGTAAATAAACACGGACAAGTATGTTATATTTCTAGGATGCATCGATACTCAATAACGGGATATCCTACGCCTACGTGTGTTTAGTAAAGAATAGAATATCTTCCTACAAAGTATATTATTTTAGAATGTTCAAATATCCAAGAATAAAATAACCATGTGTGTGTGTGTGTGTGTATATATATAAAAGAAAATAATATTATCCAATTTATCATTGTCATATTTRATTACTTAAATATCAAATTATTATTATTATTATCTTACTATCGAATTATAATTTTCATTAACTTATAAATAAACCCACTGAAAAGTTGGTCAATTTATTCGTAGAAAAATTATATAAATAGAAAAAAAAGAATATACTAACACATTTTAAAATAAATATAAAAGTAGAAACATATAATATCGGTATAATTTTTATATATTAATAATGTTCCCTGATAGATCATGGGGTAGGAAAGTTCAAACGTATTATATATATATATATATATATATAGGGAATAGGTATATCCAGTGTGATGTTCGTTTATGTTAAGGCACATAAATTTATGTGCAATACGTAGGGAACGGTACATACGTACTTATAAAGCCGTCACATCACACAAAGTGGTCACCTAACGCATAAGGCTACGCGTCCTATTACGGTGGGAAGCATCGTTACAAGCAGACCCGCATAATGCACGATAGGACGATAATGATGATTGTGCTGGACGCGAAGCTCACAACCTATACTCCGGTTGAGCGGCACCTTGTCGATCGATCGATCTGATTACAAAATGTTCGGCCTATCCTATGTACTGTCGATCTCCAACTGATTTCAGAGTTCTATGTCTGTACGTATGTATGTATGGTACTTATATATGTATATATATACTATATCTGTATGACGTACGTATATATATATATAGCGCGAGAAGTACTACTCTATTTCAGCATATTTCATGTCGCGTACCTTTATTGAATTTTCTTTTTTTTACCTTGGCTCATAAAAACTTGGCTCGGGTTTTAACTTGAATTTCTTCTTGCAAACGTTACACCAACGTTTAGATAAATGAATACGTTGTATTCTCTCTCTCTCTCTCTCTCTCTCTGTCTGTCTCTCTTTCTCTTTCTATAACTTTGATATTTTATTACGATACTTAATGTCCAATGAAACAAAACACAAAAATAAAAAGTACAATAAATGATGATTTTCGTATGCTGATACGTACGTACGTTGTGAATAGGATAAAAGATTTATTACAATTTAACGTTCTCGCGTTAGAAAAAGAAAATAGAAAAATAAAAGAAAGAGAATATAACGAAATGATTAAAACGAATTGAAATTTAACTGAAATTCGTACCTTTTTGCCTTGCTGTTAAGTGTCGAAATAAAAAAAGAAAAAAAAAGAAAACCGGTAAAGAAAAGGAAGAAAAGGAAGGAAGTACAACAAAAAAAAAAACAGAAAAGAAAATAAA
>NW_015149006.1:934569-950633 GCF_001465965.1 Polistes dominula | reverse complement strand
TATATATATATATATATATATATATATATGTATGATATTCGATAAAAATCGTAACATTCTTTATCATTTCCGTTATTATTATCTACTTCACACAATATCGATAAATGAAAATCGATAAAGGATAAACTAACTCGGTCACGAACGGCTTTACTTTCTCTTCCCCAAGTGGATATTATCCAAGTTGTAGAAAAACACGTGTTAGCAAAGCCAGTTTTATCTTCGTTTGTAACAAATATATCAATGATTTTTCTAAACGTCTTACAAATCGATACGTTATCCTTATACTATTCTTTTTATTCGCGATAATCCGATAATCAAACAAATTCAAAACAAATTCATGATTTGTTTTTTCGTTTTTTTATTTTACGTTTAGATGAATTCTAAAAAAAAAAAAAAAAAAAATAATGAAAACGATCATGATACTGTAGTTTATTTCTTTTTATTTTTTATTATTATTACTATTATTCTGTTTTTCATTTTATCTTTTCTCCTCTCATCGAACGTTTTAACTTGAAAAAAAAAAAAAAGAATAAAGAAAGTCTTCAAAGTTAATTCCTCTTTCGCAGCACGTTACTCGAAGAGCTCGTTCTAACCAACGATTTTTGAAGAAGAATAAGAAGAAGAAGAAGAAGGAAAAGAAAAAGAAAAAAAGTAGGGGAAAAAAGATAGGAAGAACTAGGAAACGTATAGTACCCCCCCCCCTTTCCCCGTTCCTTCTCTCCAAATTCCTTTTCGAATCAAATGGTACTTATTTCTTCATTCGTTTTCTACTTTCACCAACTATCAATTTTCTTCTTTTTTTTTTATTCTCCTTGATTTCATATTAAAGTATATAATATACTTTAAAGAAAAAAGAAAAAAAGAAAAGAGAGAGAGAGAGAGAGAGAGAATAAAGTTATGGAATGAAAAGATGTGTTTCACAAATCGGTTTTATAAAAATGAAATAAACGAGAGGTGGGAGGTAGAAGTAATTTGTAAACAATTGAATCGAATTCATTTATTTCGAATAAAAAAATTTTGAAAAAGATATATAAATATAAATTTGTTTAAATTAAAAAAAAAAAAAAAAAAAAAAAAAAAAAACATTTAATTATTTTAAATAATACCTATTGTTTATTCGCGTATGCATTTTAATTTTCAGATCTTAAAAGTAATTAGATNTCAACGGAAGAAGAAACTACCAAAGAATTGTTCACCTAACGTGTTTTCCTAATTTCTAAACAATTTCTATATTTAGAAAGAAATTTACATTTTTACATTTTTAAGCAATTGATTTTCCTTTTTTATTTAAATCGAATAAAAGATTCATAACGTGTTTGATATTTTCTTATTTAACTTATGATACGAAATTACAAGGAACGAATTTTAAATTGAAGTTCAAATTAATCATTTAAAGATAACTTTATAATATTTTATTGATACTCGTATCGATCTTTCCTAAATCGTATAATATTTACTTTGACCTAACTATACATACGTTATCATAGAACAAAACCTAGTATTTTGCTTGTTAAACGTTCGTGAAAAAGCATAAGAGTTATTCAGAGAAACAATGCTTGATACACGGGGAAAAAACTCACAGGCGTTATCGTTGTTTTCCTCCTTATTAAAAGTGGCCTTCACTTCGTCCCTTTGCAACGGACCCTCGTTATTCTGATAGGGGCTGCCAGTCGCCAGTACAATGGAACTTTTGTTCTTGGCTTCCTCGTCGTCAGTGTTGTTCCATTCTGAGATAACTGCACACATCAGTGGAATTACAATTAATGATATTCGTTCAAGTGATAAAATGTTTCTAGTAGATATTCTAAAATCATTACTATGTATACAGAGTTGTTTATAAAAAAAAAAAAAAAAAATATATATATGAATTATTATTTTTAAAAAGTTTAATACAAGAATGTTAAATTATATACTGGAGTAATTTATCATATAAAATGTTACTCCTAAAATGTTTGAAATAGAACAAAAATAAATTGTATTCGAATATGTTTATGCATTTAACCAATTTTTAAGATGAATTGTTGATCAAACCCTACTTGATCCCGCAGTTTTAGAAACCCATATACCCATTAAAAAAGGGGTTATATGATTTCAAATTTTGTAGCCTACTTTGTAAAATTGTTCTAATGTAAACTGATTAATAAACTATTATTTATATAGATTTTCTTGACAGTAGTATAAAAATATGAAATATTACTATTGATCGTGAATAAATTCAATTAAAAAATATTGGCAATTGTTTTGGATATTTGTAAGTTATTATAGTATGTATATATCGAATCTATATTTAAGATATTATCTTACCTGATTCAAAGATTACTTCGCTGAGCATGATCCACCTTGCCGCGAAATATAGTTGAAGCTTGAGAAAACGAGCTGCACGCGAGTGAAGCTTTATTGTAACTTCGCGAGCTTGTTCCAACACCAGGTCTGGTATGTAAGAGAAATGGACAGGTTCACCGTTAAACTGGTTTCCACCGACGCCGAGATATACCTTAGCGTATGAGAATACCTACGAAGGTTTCAAGCGTGAAATGCCAGCCGTGTTAGAAGACAAAGAAGACTTTGTTTGGCTTGACGCGTTAAAGCAGCAACGTCTTCGTTTAAACAGAGTTTCTAACTATATCTCAGATTAATCTACGCAACGCACACAGATATCACGCAAACACAAATACAGAGATAATAATTTAACGAATAGTATATACATTTTATTATATATATATATATTTGTTGTTGTTGCACACACACACAAAAAAAAAAAGAAAAGAAAACAAGGAAACAAATAAATTTCGTTTGATTACGATTTACCTGCACGTCTTTGGTAAAATAATTGTTCATATGCAGGTGAATGGCAGTGAAGTTTCTTGAATAATCGAATTCAAACGTTATCTCGACCGGTTTGCCCAACATGTTTGGCGTGTCGTTTTTCCATCCAACCCATTCGTATCCTGAAAAAAAAAAAATAAAAATCAGAATAAAAAATAATAATAATAATAAAAAAATAAAAGATAATAAAATATCAGGAAATGAATAATAAAGTATATTTGATATCAAACGTTGGGAACCCCATACGTTCCCCGCGTTTCTCTACGTTCTCTACTATCGTTGACTAACAGTCGTTAATCTTGTTTTTTTTTTTTATTTTTTTTTATTCCAATTTTATTCGAATAATATAGAAAATAAATACACAAATTTATTATCAATTTAGAATATTTTGAAAAAGTACTTTTTCTTTTTTTCGATTTGAAACAGGACAAAACTGTCAATTTAGCTATTCTATGAAGTTGGTAAAAAAAAGGTGGATGAAAAGAAGAGAGAAAGAGAGAGAGAGAGAGAGAGAGAGAGAGAGAGAGGGAGAAAGAAAAAAAAAGTAAATTTATCGAAGCACCAACACATTCCTATCCGATTTCCCTTACACTACCGATTCGTTCCTATATACCCCGTTGCCTGAAAAGTATTATATCCGATAATTTTATCGGTGCACGTACCAACGAAAAATGAAACGTCTCGCGTGATCGTAGCGAAGTGACGGCTTCTACGTGACGCGAATTTGATCGCAAATGGATAACCGCGTTTTCATTATATTGTTGATTTAATTATGAAACTACGTTCTCTCTCTGTCTCTCTCTCTCTCTCTGTCTCTCTCTCTGTACGCCAGACCAATGCGAGTTTTCATCTCGATTGAAGATTTAGCGGTATCGGATGACGCGTATAAAAATTTCTCTCTCTTTTTCGCATACACATACACACACACACATATATATGTATATTATAGTTGTATATATGTATTATATATAGTCGTAGATTCATGCACATCGATGCGCATTCGTTCGCGAAAGAGCTATCATTTAAAACATTTACTCTTTAAATTTAACAGCCATATAAAATCGAATTGGTTTTAATAATAACTTTTCTCGAGGTGTTCATTAAGCATCCTTCGATCGATATATATATATATATATATATATATATATGTAAATATATACGTTCTATTTCTACATATTACTATAATATCAAATTATAACGAATTTATTTAACGTCGATCGTTATCGTTAACGTCGATATCGATGCACTTTCATTCTAATTAAACTATGAATCTCATCGAATTACATAAGTCGTAGTAATGAAATTGCATTCTGTTAAATGACGTTCTAAATTTTTACAAAAAATATATTGAATAAAAAGTTGAAAAGTAATACCAGATGTGATTTCATTCAAGAGTATTTCGTTCTTTCTAATTTAACACATTTTCATCATTATCATTGCCGAGTCAACATCTCACGTGACATTCAGTCAGATACCAGAGCTTTGTTTGAAAAACAACGTAACTTTGAATGCAAGAGTTTTCGTGGCATGGAACAACCACAAAAGCAGTTATATTGCGCTTGCTCTTTTGCCATTAGATTCCTTGTACTAGTTGCGTACGCATAAGGGAGGGGTAAAAAAAAAAAAAAGAACACGTTTCTCGTCCTACAGAAATACACAGGAATTGAAAATGAACTTTGCAAAAACGACTCGACAAAACTCTACGTCGAAAGATAAAAGTAGATTCTCTCATTACATTGGAGAGAGAGAGAGAGAGAAAGAGAGAAAGATATATGATATAAATGTTTATATTTAACAAATATTCTTTTTATTTAATCCAATCTTGATATTTTGATCTCGATATTAAATTTTTTGTTATCGTATTATTAAATTTAACGTCAATGAAAACCATTATTCATTTAGAATTGTTGCCATCGTTTTATTTCGATACGTAATAGCATTAATATTAATATTAAAAATTGAATTAATTATTATTAAATTAATTAATATTAAATAATATAATATATATACATATTAATTTGTAAATAAAAAAAACATTAGAGTTAACGTCCCGAGTTTTTCCCCGTTTAATTTGCTTGCAAAATGTTTACCTTATCGGTGTTAATATTTCCATTATCAGGTTTCATATCCGTACGGTGCAACGGGCTAATGAGTTTAATTAATAATGAGCTTAATATACTGTAAATGATACAAGACAAAATGAAGCTTTTAATTTACGATCGTAGACGACGAAAGCAATATCTTGGCTCTTTGTTAACTTCGAGTTATTATAGGAAGGAAAAATACCATTAGACCTTTTTCTCTCTCTCTCTCTCTCTTGCGTTACTCTTAAATCATCGTTATTTTCTTCCTTCCTTTTTATTTCTTCATTGTGATTTGTTTTTTTTATATATCTTTTTTATTTATTTATTTATTTATATTAGAGCTTATGAAATGTTTTCAGAAATTTCAACAGTGTCGTAGTTTACGTGATGCATGTGCCCGAATCCTCAGATAATTCGGATCGTTCTTCGACAAGAGCTCATCCTTTAGTTCCTTCCAACCTTCGTTGAGAATCTACCAAGTCCTTGGTTCTTCTACTGTGTGTTATATCGCTTTGACTTATCCGTCTTTCATATAAACCTCCGTAGAGTCTTTACTACTACTGCTACAACTATTACTACTACTACTACTAGTAGTAGTATCTACTATTACTACGGCAACCATCCTTAATATTGTCCCACGAGTAAATAGTTTCCAGTTTCCTGTCGTCGCTGCCTTCATTCCCTATCTACCATCAATTCTAAAGCTTCACGAGGGTCGTAAGATAAGCAACAATGTTTAGGTGTGTCTAATGCTTACTTCACGATGATTCTCTCTCACTCACTCACTCACTCTCTCTCTCTCTCTCTCTCTTTCTCTTTAACATTTATATTTTTCTAAAGAAAATACTCGTAAAAATTTAAGAACTTATCAAATACTTCAAATGATTGAAAATTCTTCTCATATTATTCGAAACAAATCTTTGAAAAAGATAACGAAATAAAACTAAGTATGATTAAATCTTAAAAAAAAAGATTAATTATGTGGACAAATAAAAGATGAAAGATTTCGTAAGGAAATTAACGAATCGTGTGTCACAAGCTAATGATTATTTATATTTAATGAATAATTACGTGTATGATTATACATTCTGTTAGACGATTAAGTTTGATCAAAGTAATCTCATTCATTATCGAAGGGCTCGGTCATGAGAGTTGGTGTAATGGAAGTGGTAGAAGTTGGGGGATTTGAGGTCTTTGGGATTATAGGAGTGAATTTTACGTATATAACATACATATATACCTATACGTACAATTATATATATATAAAATAGTCTCGTATAATTATATTAGTAATAGCGATACGAATGATGAAATATGAAAGGTAAGAAAAATAATGTTTCATTTCGATTTGAAATAGAATAGAGAAGAAATCTTCCTGTTGGGTTTCATTTTGGTTTTGTTTTGGAGAGACTTGAGTGTCTTACACGTGGCATTGCCATGGGTTTAAAAGTTTAGGGATATGGGGGAAGAAAAGTGAAGTAGATGCAGACAGTAGGAAGGAAGTGTAGGGGAACCCCCTGGATACTGTTGCTGGTTCTACTGTTACTACTGCGAGATGTCCCTTGGCGTAAATGGAAAGACACAAATGTATCCAGAGAGCGGATAAACAGGCAATGCGGCTTGCAGACTAGCTCTGGTGCTTCAATATAAATGTAAATTGGGGAACAGATTCGAGTGCGCCACCATCCGCGGAACACGTTTGGATTCGAGGGTCCAAGCTTTTCCTTCCTTCCTTCCTTTCTTCATTTCTTTTTTTTCGTTGCATCCTAAGACTATTTTCCTTAGCATAGAATATTTCCCATTTCTCGAAACTCCTCAAACGCATCTGTTATCGATCGGTTGAAAAGTGTTTCAAGTTAACTTTCGTTACTCACGTAAGAATTTAATATATTAATTTAGTATTAAATTAATTGAGTAATTTATAACGTAAAACGTGAAAGAATAGTTTTGTTAATAATATAATACGTTGGTTTATTTTTCATTATTGTTTATCTTGATAACCATTGGTTACGAGTTGTAAATAAGTATTTTATATTATTACATTATTCAGATGTACGGTGTTGATATAATTTTCAATGAAAGAAAGTATAAAGAAAGAAAGAAAGAAAGAAAGAAAGAAAGAAAAAACATATAAGAAAATATCTCTAACTTCGTTTTCTAGTTTTAAATAAATTCTAGACGATCGGAAATAATAGAGTATCTATCTTATCCGGAATATAATTTATGCTGAAGTAGAGAAAAGGTAGAGAAACTTTACAGAGATCAAATATTACATAGAAGGAATGTGATGGAAAATTGGATGAAAATGAAGGAAATTTCCTATTCCCGCATAAAGGATTATTATTATTATTATTATTATTATTATTATTAGATTAATAATGTTAATGATAAATTATCATACTCGATATAACTTTCTATTATTCGACTATGTGGTATTAAATAAAAATAATAATAATAATGTTAAAGACTTTTAACCTAACTTTGATAGAGTTTCAATAGAAATAAATAATATTATTTCTCAATAACATATTTCGTAAATTTCATTTATAACTATTTAACAATTTAATCGTGATAACATATAAATATATTTAAAAAGATGTCTTAAGCGACATAATAATAACAGTGTCCACAATTCCTCCCCCTCTTTCCCACCTCTTCCTTAAAAGCAAATATATTCAAACATTCTCTTTCACTCGTCTTATCCTATACACTCAAAGTAAGTTTGAAATCAGTTAGGAGATGGATGAATGAGCGAGTAAGTAAAAGATAGATAGAGAAAGAGAAAGAGAGAGAGAGAGAGAGAGAGAGAGAGAGAGAGAGAGAGAGAGAGAGGCAGAGGGGAATAGAAATAGAAATAGTATCTCTTGAATCATACTAATTGTAAGACGTCTCTATCGTAATAATCTGGATACAATTTAACGGGAACCGTAATCTTATCAAGCACGAAAGGATTGGGCTGACCTTACCTTTACCGTTACCACTGATGTCCAATCTGAAGTTGTCAGGACCTTTCTGGCCGTCGACAAGTTGACCAAGTCCTCCGGAGAGGTAACCCCCTTCCTCGATACCGTCGTAAGTTCTATCAGAAAGGTCAACCTCCGAGCCCCTTTTTATTCCTTGTGGCATTGAATACGAGACAAGACCCTCTAGAAAAAAGAAAAAAAAAGGAAAGGAAAGAAAAGTAACACCCACGTACATTTAACGTTGATCTTCGAGTTACGTTTACCTCAAATGTATGAACGAACATTTATGAAATTTCTTTGAAAACCCCCAAACACCCCTATTCTTACCCTCACTATTTGTTTTACGACAGGATTACGATATTTTTTTGTTTTCTTTTTTTCTTTTCACTTAGAAAACCGGGAAAATAGGAGTAGTAACTCGAATAAAGATTATTTTCTTTTTCTTTTTTACTGGTTTAGGATAGTCACATAAATATTACTCACCGATCCATGGACAGCCGTAAAGCTCGACGCGCATACACACCATGCGCATATGCGAAGTGTAGGGTATGAAACGAATTTTCGTAGCTACAATTGCGGGATCGAAGATTTGTTCTTTCTCCGTGTAAGGATTGTTGTTACCTGCTAAAAGCTAGAAAAATATCAAAATTTAATTAATTTAATAAATAGATAATAAAACAATAATTAAATGATTAAATGATCAAATCCAATTTGATGGTAATTATTTTTATCACGTCGAAAAATTATAAAGTAATAATTTCATTAAATAATCAACTGTTACAGAGTATGATTCTATTATAATAAAAATGAATCGAATAAATAATCAAACCTGTATTATTTTTACCTTGATAAATTATACTCGTTAGATGCTTGTGTGTGTGTGTGTGTGTGTGTCTGTGTAACTAAAAACAATTGTTACTCAACTAAAAATAATCCATCGTCATTTCGTGATACGTATTAATTTAATTTCATAATTAAAATCGTTGAATGCGGTTTTAACGAAACAATATTAGTAACAATAGAATGGAGTTACCAATGACAGTAAGAGAACCCTACGTTTTAGGTTGTATTAACGTTAAACCTGTGCGCATACGCGAGGGTGCGGGCGCGCGCGAGTTGGTAGCTTGTTCGATGGTGCATGTTTACAACGTTAAGAACGAATCTCTCGGGTTTCGAGTACCATTTTCCAAATCCGATTAGTAAGAAGAGAGTAAGAGAGAGAGAGAGAGAGAGATAAAGAGGAAAGGCTAAAGGGAAAAGGGTGGGGGTCGAGTTGGGGGTAAGTGAACACAGTGGCCCATAGGAGAAACTCCTCTAAATGTAAATGCAAGTGCGTTAAATTTTCCAGGAAGCAGTATGCCCACCACTCTTGTATTCTACTTCCGCATTCACATCTCAAACCGAATTTGCCGATGCCATGGCGGATAATCCGGACAGGTTTGTTTCGGGAATACATTGTGTGACGTTATATGACGCGTACATGTGCACGAATACGAGAAGTACGCGACACACGTTTAAACTCGTATACATGCTATACGTCATTATAAAATGTCGATGAATATTTCACGAATTTTCACGAATTTAACATAACGACGAATAAAAAGTAACCCAATCCCCCCAGTCAATCGGGTCTCGCATTATATTTAAATTCTATTTTTTTTAATCATCCGAACATTTTTTTTTTTTTAATCCTACGTTTGGACATATATATTTTTTATTTCTCTCTTATTCTTTCTTTTTTTTTTATTATTAAATTCTTTTTTTATTTTAAAGAGATTAAAAAAAAAAAAAATTAAACTAATAGAGCATTTATACAAAAACCGGGATTAAGATTTGAAATATTTTATGCGACTGTTGCCAAAAGAGAAAAGCTCGGTAAATTTTTCGTTTTTATTCGCATTTTAAGTCGGTCAGAAATATGCTAGTCTTTTTTTTTTTTAATTTGGTGCATTTCTGTCTTGTTGGCGGGTTTGGATGGAATTTCAGAAAAATTCCAGACGAAGCAAGAACAATTAGTGTATTTTTCCTGATCGAGAAAGAGCTTTTTCTTTTTTCAAATCACGCTTAAAATTTGTTTATAAGAGGAATATGAGTTAATCGCGTTATTTCGAATTTGAGGTGTTATATTTTTGCGATTACAATATGAAATATTAAAAATAGTGTGTGAGACAGTCTAGAAATATTTTTCTTAACCTTATTAGAATATTTAGTTAATCTCATGATTTATTTATTACTGTCTTAAATGGAACAGTCTCAGTTTTCTTTATTTTTTGTTGCTTTTTTTTTATACCGGGTAGGTAGGACCCGGGGTGGATCAATTAAATCCTATGAAATTTTGTCCCCTCACGTAAATAATATCTAACGATCCTGAAGGACGTAAACTCCGAGGTACGTTTAAATCACGAGAGATTATTTTTAATAACCCATTCTGTCACGTTAATCGTCCGCAAAGAAGAGAATAAAAAGAGAGAGAGAGAGAGAGAGAGGCAGAGAGAAAAGGGTAAAAGGAAAGAGAGGCAAATATAAAAAAAAAAGATATATTTATAAGTACTTAAAAATAAAATCAATTAGTTCGATCGGTTATAATAATTATACTTTTATTTATTCGTATTTGAATTTAGATTGATTTGTATAAACGATGATCAATTGGTTAAATATATTTTCATGTACAAATTAAATCACTTTAAAAATCAATGAAAAATTAATATAAAAATATAAAAAAAGAAGTATCTAAACGATTGGACGATTTTGGAAAATATATTAGTGGGGGGGGGGGCTTACGTCTAGACACGTATTATTACGTTCAAAAATATAATTCTAAAATTAAAAGAAAAAACACACCAAAAAGGGTATTGTATTTGCTTTTTTTCCCCCATCCCTTTCCCCCTCCAACCATGCCGTGAGCAGGCAAATTTTTATCTCCGGTTAGGAGATGCAACGAGAGAATCAAGAGAGAGAGAGAGAGAGAGGAAATGGAAATGACCGATCCGGTCTAAGTTTTTTTTAACGATCGATCGATCGAACGAACGAACGAACGAACGAACTACCGATCCTGGTTTTCTCTTACTCTTTCTCTCTCTTTTTCTGGCACTCGCGATGTCTGACGATATATTAAATGGATTCGTGCCGTTTCCATGAGACTCGACGTTCGCCGTTTTTCTCGTTTACGAGGCGAGAAAGAGTGAACGTTCAGCGGCAATTTATCGGTTCACGGATGCGTATCGTGCTTGGCTATCGATGACGATGCACTAACCGTGTTCCTCGAGATATTCTAGAAATACATATATGTAAGCGAATGCCAACACAGGATAGGATAAGATAGGATAGGATAGGATAGGATAGGATAGGATAGGATTATTCGAAGGATAAAGATCGTTCTTTAACTTGACTTATTCGACGTTATCCGACAATACGCATGAGGTCGTTTATTTAAATTGTCTGTGGTGTCATTCCTCGTTTTAACTCATATATTCGATTAAAGATTATACAAGTTCTAACATCTGATTAAGTTATGCAAAATAAATAAAAAAAAACTTTGATATTTAAATATTAGAAAAGGGAACAAAAATTACGATTGAGAATATTGGAAAAAGGGGATCGATTCTCGAATAGAAAATTGGATCATGTGGATAGAAAATTGGATCAAGACTAAGAAATCGTGTGTTCTTTACGTATGTATAACAATCGTTACAATGTTTCAAGATTACGATCGCTAAATCTAATACTAAAGGTATTTTCCTTCCAACTGAAATAACGTTTATGTATTATCAAACATACGGAATACGTTTAGCAAGGTCTGATAAAAATATTTCTAAGCATATCCATGCAATACCGTAATTTGGATACGCTTAAGTTTCTATGGTATTTATCGAAAATCGGTTAAAAATAAAATAGTTTGTGAGGGGCTGAGGGTGAAAATGCGATTGGAAAACCATTCCGTTTCGGATAATTTATTTGTAGAAGATAGATGAAAATGTTAGCGATTTCCGGTTAGAAAAGGTCATAGAAATTGTGTATGTGTGTATCTATATGTGTATTTTATATGTATGTATATAGGTTTACGTGTATATGTATATCGGTCGAGCTGGCACGAAACGAGGCAAGCCCAGGGATGTATTACAAGTGCGAGTGGCAACTGCGACCGCGAGTATGACTATCCTGTGGTACAACGTGCTGGAATACGAGCCCGGCATGGAATATATACGCGATAGGAATAATTAATATAGTCATAAACAAGGCTCGCCTTCGGTTTTGCTCTACAAGAGAGTGTGCTCCGATATCGTTCTGCCTAGACATAAAATTGATATCCCCCCGAACCCTATGTGTACACTGTATACTAGAAATATACTTTACTTTGCTTATACTCATACCTTCCTTTCCTAGATCGTAGAGACTTGATAGATGACTATCATATGTTTTAGATCGGGTATCGAGAACAATAGAGTAAGTAATTCATCGTTTTAGAAACATTCACGTGATCGATCTTCGATGAAACTTTTCAATAGACTTTAGTTCCTACGAGAATGAACAAATTTTTGTTAAACATTGTTTCATTGTATAAATCGTTTTCTATGACAGTTCAAATTATATGAGAATAGGTTGATAATTATTAAATAGGTCAAAAGTTTTTTTGCTACTTGAAAATAGATTATTTTATTCTTCGACGATTATCTTTTTTTAAAAGAGCACGTTTTTTTTTTCTTCTTCTTCTTTTATTCAGATCGTAATATTGTTGATTTTAATTGTAATTTTGATTGATTTGAATTTTTTTTTTTTTTTTTTTTTATTACAATATAATGAAAAAATGTCGTTTGGATTATTATTGTACTACGTTGACGAATGTTATATTTAAAATAATTCACATTTACATTTGAATTCAATAAGAGACATTCTTGCTTCCTAATATATAAATCGTCAATGCGTTACGTTTAATGTACCATTTAAATGATTTAAGCAATGATTAAGATCGACATTTAATCGCACCGACATCGTGTGATCAATTTTAATGGTCCATTTTGGTCTCTCTTTCTTGTCGTTGATGAATGATATTTACGTCATTGTTGAAATTTAAACGAATGGAACGACCGTGCGTACTATTATCGAAAGACAATGGAATTCATCGGCTAATGTAATTAATAGTTATATAGTATTCTATTACGTGCTGTTGTTATAGGATACTGCTTTGCGTGTTTTCATTGTTATGTTTCATATACACGCAATAAAATATAAAACGAAACATATATCTATATATATATATCTATATATATAACTGATGAAAAATATTACTGATATAAATGATATTTTTCTCTTTTTAAATATTTTATTATCATTATTATTATTCATATACTTCGATAAAACATCGTTAATTTTATTTGAATTATTTAATATTTATTTATTTATTTATTTTTTTTTAACAAATAGAATAATTTTTGTACAAACGAAGAATAAAAATTGTTTGTTATACGAATAAATGAAAAAAAAAACAAAAACAAAAGAAAAAATTGTAAAAGTAACAACAACGAATTTGTGCGATTTACTTTAATTTAAGAGATAAGAGGTGGAAACAAAAAATAATAGTTTAACACAAGGGGATAACTCAAGTTGGTCCGTCTATAAAGAAACCTTTCTTATATCCGTACTATACTTTAACTTAGAATGACTGAAAAATAGTTCTCGCGAGAGATCCCAAGAAGGTTAGGAGGCACGATCGAACGTATTTTCGTTCGAGGGGTTTGACATCCTAGGTGAAAAAGTTTATACTCTTCTCTTTCATACTTTTTTATCATCAAGCTTTCGCAAACTCGCTTTAAGATCTTCTCGACGTTTATCTGTGTTTGTGTATGTGTCTGTGTCTGCGTGTACTCTACAAACTTTTTTCTAATATTTCAAATTTACGATATTATTATTATTACTATTATTATTATTATTATTATTATTATAATTAGTATGGGAAAACAAATTGTAATATTAAATTTGAAAAATTAAAAAAAAAAAAAAACAATACATGGGGAAAAAAGAAAAGATACGAAACATTATTAACAATTACAATTATAATTACGTATATGGAGTACAATTATAATTGTGCACACGATGAGAAAAATTCTATAGCGTATTATCTTCGAATTAAATTGGAACGATATAGTTAAACCTTGGAGTGAAAGATAGAAAAAAAAGCAAAGCAAACAAAAAAAAGAATAAAAAAATATTATGTGGACAGATCACACGTGTTAGAAGTAAAACCTTCGAAAAGCTAAGTTTCGAGAGAATGAGACGAATGCAGAATATCAGATGTAGGATAATTGTAGGGTTGTAATTTTTTAAATATTATTATTATAATATTGTTACCACTTTCAAAAAGTATTTTAGGTTATATTAACATATAATACATAACATATTACACAGTAGACAAGTTTTCAATTCGAAGAAATGAGACAAGTTGCTTATGGAAATTGTGCATGCAAGAAATGCACAAACGCTTTACGTCAAACTCTTTGAAACTTCCCTAATATTTTATATCTGTAGATTTTCATAAAACTGGCGTTAATATTCGGTCAAGAGACACTTAAATAACAATTCACAACAACCAATTGCAAATCATCTGAATACAGGATAAAAAATAATGATACAAAAGTGATCTATTAAAATTATGCTTGTCTAGAATGAGTAAAAAGGATAAAGAGAGATATATATTGATTAGAAGTTATTTAAAAAAGTCCTGAGGTTTTTTCCGAAAAGTAGTGAGGAGTGATAACTACGAAGCATAGCATAAAGAGGAGACCGAGAATAGGAAAAACTGTATAGCTATATTCTGTCTCATTCTCTCGCAGGCTCAATCCTATATGTTTGTCTCTTTTTCTCTCATTATTTAATATAGTAGCCGTTTCATAACTCCGTTTCTTGACCAACCGTGTTTCATTTTTTTTCAGATCACTCCCTATTCTAAAGAAGTTTTCACTTCAAAAAGAAAGAGATCGAAAGAGAGAAAGAGAGAAAGAGAGAAAGAGAGAGTACAAGAAAGTGGCGCATTACAGCAAGTAGTTTCCCGTACGATAAAACTAAGATCGTAAACGGGAGTTTTTTGCCGTTAAGATATAGACCTTCTTCTTTCTCAGGATTTATGTTAGATAGTATCGATGAAACGATTGGTAATTTTGCCCGGAAGGCTTGGGATGGGATAAGATAGAGAGAGAGAGGGTTGGGGGGATGGGAGGGGAGTGGGATTAAGTGAGAAGAGTTTTAAATGCAAGTTCAAGGGGATAATTTCTTCATTTTTCTTTTTTTCTTCTTCTTTTCCTTCTCTCTCATACTTTCTCTCTCTCTCTCTCTCTCTCTCTTATTTTATTCTTATATGGTTTTTCTCTCTCTTTCTTTCTCTTTCCCTCTTTACCTCTTTAGTACTTTTAGAAACAGCAGAGTAGTAGGAACGAGCTTACGCGGTGCCACGAACCGTCCCATTTCCGGTACGGCAGCGTCCATACCGGGCACTGTGTAGGCAATTACTTGGTTGGAGGAACGAAGTAGCGGAAAGCCGCTCGCCTCTAATCTGTTTGTGGTCGAAATCACGTTCGCGCGTTTCGCTAATGAAGAACCATTTAATTTTAACACCTTTAGTACTCCATGCTGAGAAAGCTCCTTCTTTACTTTACTTTTCATTCCTTTCCCAACTTACTTTTTGATTTTTTGTTTGTTTGTTTGTTTGTTTGTTTGTTTTTTCTTCTTCTTCTTTTTTCCTTTCTTTAATTTCCGTCCTCATACTTTTTAAATATTTTCACAAGTTAACGCGATACTCTTTACGAATTAGATTAATAGTATAATAATTAGAGAATATAAATATGATATATTATTAGAGAATAATCAAATTTTTAAATTTGTTTATTTATTTATCCTTTTTTTGTTTTTTTCATTGTTTTCTATTTTTTAGACTATTCCTTTTTATCTCTAAAACTATTACAACTACTATACAAGTGGTTGCAATCGTTTAATTTTAACACCCTTAAATACTACGTGCTGAGAAAGCTACTTCTCTTTTTTTTTTCTTATTTTTTTTTCCTTACTTACTTACTTACTTACTTACTTACTTTTTTAACTCTTCTTTTCTTTTCGTTAAATTTTGTTTTCTTTTTTTTTTTTTTTTAAGTTAAAACATACTAATGTGATATTAAGTACGCATAAGAGATTTAATATATATATA
>NW_015149006.1:922520-933664 GCF_001465965.1 Polistes dominula | reverse complement strand
AATTCATTTATTTCGAATAAAAAAATTTTGAAAAAGATATATAAATATAAATTTGTTTAAATTAAAAAAAAAAAAAAAAAAAAAAAAAAAAACAAAAGAAATTAAAAAGAAAACTTTTTTTTTTTTTAAATAATACCTATTGTTTATTCGCGTATGCATTTTAATTTTCAGATCTTAAAAGTAATTAGATGAAAGCACACGGTAATCCTTTGTCGATCGCAAAGAAATCGTTTTAATATCCACTTGCTGTACAACCAACGTGGAATAATTAAACTGAGTATAATTTCGTTTATTTCTCCCTCCTTTCCTTTTTTTTCTTTTCTATTTTTTTTTTTTTTTTCATTTTTAATTTTTTCACATAATAGCTAGCAAACGTTTGCGATAATGACCGTCAGGCATAATGACCGTTTGGTTATGGTCTCTGTAAGCATTGCTATCTCGTAATAACCAGAGCACCTTTTCACGGAGTTTCCCTCCTCCTCTTCCTCTACCTCTCGCAGCAACCATCGCCATATTGCAATTTGAATTTCGCTGAAATCGTCGGAAAAAGGCTGCCAGACCGGGAAATGAATATGTTAATTGGCTCTGGAATTGGCTGTCCCTATCAGGTGATTGATTAAAATTCGATACGTCCTGTGCTTCCGTTAAGGCTAAGCGTGATGGAGTCGAGTAGGGGCTCGGGAGGGGGGAGTTATGGGAGGGTTGAGGGAATGGTTTTAAGGTAGGGGAAAAGGAGGGGGAGAGGATAGGAGAGACAGTCGTTTCTATCCTCACCGTACTTCTACCCTTTCGCCCCTCATTCCTTCCTTCCTTCCTTCCTTCCTTTTACTTCCCTTTCCTTTCCTCTTTCGAACCCCACTCCCTGCCCCACCCTCCGTTTCAACGGTGCCACTCGCGGAAGTTACTTTGTAGATAAACGAGATTGAAATTTCGATGGAAATTACCGGTGATACCTGTGGACTTAGACGAACTGTCGCCAAGTCAAACAGGGAACGAGGACTCGTCGATTAAGCACCACCACCACCACTACCACCACCACCACCATCACGACCACGTTCTTCCTTGCGTGGTGTTACGTTATTCGCGATGTTAACGATCCTCGGAGTAACGACGTGGGTTAAAGTGCCGTATCGATATTCAATGAGAAGCACGCTCGTTACCTATGGCCCGTGAAATAACACCCGTATCTCTTTCTCTACCTATTTGGCTATATCTATCTATCTATCTTTCTCTCTCTCTCTCTCTCTCTCTCTCTCTAAATGCTGTTTATCGACGAAACTCCGATAGAATTCCGACGTTTCTACTTGTGTCGATCGTAAGCTAAAACAAGCGTATCGAAAGCGTCAGCATATGCTAGGTATTGCAGTTATCTTCCTAGTCATTGAACGTTGATTAATGAATGATATTCGTTCAGTTTCATGTGTATATGCGGTTTGTTGTTTAGCTATCGATACTAATTTATTGATTACGATATGTTAGTTACGTTTTTTTTCTTCTTTTCTTTTTTTTTTAAACTAGATTAATATTGTACGACATAATTATTAACATGAATTATGTGTTTCGAATATTATTCAATATTTTTATTCGTTTAAAAACTTTATTATTTTACGAGATATTTATTATTATACTGGGCAAAATGAAGAGATAAAATGTTTCAAGGAAGTTTTTAAGTTTCGTACGATTATTTAGTACTTGTATTATATTAATTTTTTTTGTAAGTATATATTTGGTTATACTACTCGATCCTTTTTTTTTAACTATTAATCGTTCTACTTCGTTATTTAAGGTTTTCTACTTTTTATCGATACGATAACGATCCTATTGATATTTTTACACTTATTACTTTATAATCGGTATCACTTTGTGGAACGTTTTACTGTAGTTATTATTCGTTTTATTGCAACGTCTGACCATATTTCTAATTTTATCACTACTTATCTATCAATATTTACTACGATCGTTATTAAGTCATATTATATATCGTTATATCATTGTAAATATATTAATATTATCATTATTCATCAGAAGATATGAATATATTATATTTATATGCATATATGCAAGAAGGTTTATAAAAGTTTTATCTACCGTTAAGTCTTTAAGCAGTTAAAGGAGATACGTACAACCGGTACATTTGATAGATGCTCAAATATCCTTCTCTCTATAGTTTATGTTATGTGAAATTTTAATGCAATGAGAACTTTTATCTATGGGATTTAACGTGTCTCGAGCCTTTGGGAATGTTATCACTGGGAGTCAGAGAGGTGTGGGAATGGGGTAGGAAAAGCGTGTCTTGTTTTCCATAAGCAGCAACACGAAGCTCTACGTCGCGTTATGACTTTGTTGGCGTGGAAATGATAAATCCGAAAGCGTGAAAATTAACGAGCTTTCCTTCGCACCAACTACTCCACATGCCTCTTTCTCTCTCTTTTTCTCTTTCTCTCTTTCTATCTCTCTCTCTCTCTCTCTCTTTTCCTACTATTTCATTCTATCGTCCTCCGCCAATTACCGGAACTTTAACGAATACTTCAATTTTACACGAAACCGTCCGTCCTAATTTTCCTACTACTTCTATCTCTCATATACTACCCTACCCTTTCACAAATGTGGATATACAATTATTTAAATAGAATTATATTTCTTTCTGTATTCCTTTTTTTCTTTTTGTTTTTTTTTTTAAATCATAAAATATAAAAAACAAACAAACTTTTCAAACACGTCAAGTTATAAACGTTGAAACAAATTTAATCAACGTGATTTGGAATTCGATGGTTTAATTAATCATCATTAATTACGATATATTGTAGATTATTTTTGATAAACGTGAAACGCGTAACAAATACGTTTGGTTGAACAGGAATTTCTGTAAAATCATTTTCCTTTTTTTCAAATAACGTTAATTAAAGATTCGAATTAGTTTGAATCATAGATACATTTATATATATTTTTTTTTGTTTTTTTTTTATATTAAATGATAAGATGGAAACAAAAAAAAAAAGGTGGTATAATATGTTGCAAATATTTATACGCAAAGTGTTGAAAGTATAGCATATAAAAGTCGTTTAAAATTAATTCTACATGGAATATGTATTAAAGGTAAAATTTGTAAACCTTTGATAGATTTACCGACTTCGATGTATAACAGCATATTTGATAGCAATATTGATACTATGGAAATCTCCATATGTATTATATGATCTAACGCGTATCAATTATTTATAGCAGAGGTAATTGAACAACGCCGATATCAAATGTAATTTGAAATCGATTCCGTATCAATTACAATCATGATGTATAAATGAAAATGAAGCTCGATTGCGGAACGTATTTTTCATTCGATCATAATAATTTCTGTAACGAATGTTCCTACTTGCATTAATCGTTGATATGAAGATCAAATTAATTTTTTTTTAAATATTTCGTACGTTAATTTTTAACTCCATATGTATATATATATATATATATTTATATATTGATCATAATATTATAAATTAATAATGATATAACTAATTTAAAAAGAAAACTCTTGACTTAATTGTAACTCGTGCTAACGTAACACCAAATAAAATACGTTTCATCTGCATGCAATAAACAAACCAAACGTGATATTCTCTGAACCAGTGAATTGTTATTTTATCATTTGCATCAGCAAGATTGAGTTATAATCATTTAATATTCATAGAATCACTGAGTTGATTTTCATGTTGTTTACTGTTCCCGCATATCTACTTATACAATTCAGATTGAAAAATGATCGTACGTTTAAATTCATATCACTTGAAAAATAATTCATAGATTTACGAATAACGTGAGAGTAATATTTCTGCGTTAAGAGAGAATGTGAAGAATCAAAAAATAAAAAAATGAAAAAATCTCAAAAAGAAAGAAAGAAAGAAAGAAAGAAAGAAGAAAAGCAAACAAACTGAACGAATTTAATTAGAAAATAGAAGGCTACCGTATCCCTGAACTATTTTAACAACACTCAACTTTGTATTTATTAATTTTCAAACTCGACGTATATGAGTATTGTAGTTGAGAAATTCCAGACATTGGGCCAGACGTTTGAAACGGAAACTGTTAAGGTAACTTTCGAAAGGAATGGTTCTAAAGTAATGCAAAAAAAAAGAAAAAGAAGAAAAAAGACCGTGACTAACGAATGAGAGGGAAACGTTAGGTGAGGGAATGATGGAAATAGAAAAGAAGAAAAAGAAGAAGAAGAAGAAATCCTTTCTCACCCCTATCAAAAAAAAAAGGAACACAAATACACACCAAAAAAAAAAAAAAAGGAGAAAAGGAAAGAGTCGGTCGTCTTGGCGTTTCTTTTCCAACTGTTGAAAACGTTGGTTGGTGATGTGAGTTTAGCATAGAAAAAAAAAATGCTTGTGCAAGGTTCGGGTCACGTACGACGACAACGACGACGAAAAGGTGATAACGTAGTCTTCCTATACTCGGACGTAAAGAAATACGAACGTGGAATAGAAACGTGTGTGTACGTGTGTGCACGCTACCTAAAATATACACACCTACTATTACTACTACCTAGAATGATATATCACACCAGCGAAACCCCCCCCCCTTTCCAACGGTCCAAACCCTCCTTTCCCCCACTTCTTCCTGCTCCTCATCATTCCTAACTCCTCTCTCTCTCTCTCTCTCTTTCTCTCTTTCATTCTACCAACCCAGTATTCAAAGCACAAGGAGAGTAAAAGGAAAGAGCGCGTGCACAAAGATCACATGCCGCCCAGATTGAGGCTGCAGGGTAAACGTTCGTGTTCCCACCTTACTACTACTATTACTATTACTACTACTATTACCCCTCTGTTCACTCTACTCAACCATCTACCACCTTCCCATCTGCTATCGTCGTTCCTCCTCCTTCCCCCCTCTTCGACTCCCGGATATCTTCGTCGGTCTTTCGCTTTGAGCAGATCTGCGTGAAAATGTGAAGAAAGTCTGGGGGGCATAAGGGGTGGGAAGAAGGGAGGAAGGAGGAGGAGTAGGAGGAAGAGACTGGCATACGGGGGTTTCTCGTTTCTGGAATAAACGAGATACCAAGCTCCTGTACGTTCGTTGCTTTCTCTCTATGTCTACTTTAAAAGGTTTCTATCTTTCTATCTTTCTTCGTTTACGAATAGTACACGCGTACGTTGATAAGAGATCTGTACCTTTACCAATGTATGTTACATATACGTATACGTTCGGTTCGGTATAATACATAGATAGGATGATACGTATGCAAAGAAATCATCAGTTGAACGAGAAAATATCAGAAGCTTTTCGATGACAACGATTCGCGATTGATGGAAACAGCGCGATCTATTTTCCCGTAAAGCTTCGTTTCTATAAAACGTTCCTTTTGAGTATTACGTTACATCATGAAACGTACTTTTCTCGTATCTATGTTAAAATAAAACAAAAAAAAAGGAAAAATAAGAAAAATAAGAAATGTTATTTGAATTTTATATTATTGTTTTTTCTATAAGAGGGTTTCTTTTTTGTTTTTTCTTTTTTTTTTCATTGTAACGAAATTATACAAATTGTTTGACGAGAATACGATTAAAACGAGTAATTTGCCGAGTTAAAATAAGTTACACAGTAAATTCTATATCTAAATGAAGTTTTTATCTTTAGATTCCTATGCAAGAAACGGTAACGAAATTTCGTGAGAATGTTCAACGTATTAGTATTCTATTCTCGAGGGAAGCTTAATTGAATTTCGACGCAAACGAAGCACGATAATGGTAATAAATATATGATAGTGAATGATAATATAATAATATAATATATATACATATAAAATGTGAATTGTGTATAGATTTTTGTAATGGTAAAGGAGATATGAAAAATGGACATTTCCCTCGTTGTTACGATTGATTATATCCATATCCCTATAGAATTTTTTTAACGATGAATAAATGCACACGCATCCCTATACCTTCATTGTGTTCCCATTAAAGTTCCATTTACAAAATGTTGGCCAGGCGATTGGCTACGAACAAAAGGGTCTTGTATTCACTCTCATCCCTTTTCCTCTATTTCTTTCTTTTACTCTTTTTTCCCCACTTTTCTCTCTCTCGAATCGATATATTCATATATATATATAACATATGAATAATTATTTTTTTTTTCATAGTTATACATTTTGCAATGTATATATATATATAGCAACAACAAATATTCACAATCGATTCGTCAAATTAGTAACTACAATTTCGACATTTTCCGTTTGCGCATGTTTCGCTAATAACAACCGATTCGGTTTATTCGAAAATTCACGATGCCCCGGGTGATACCATATTACCCGACATTCATTCGTATATACTAGGATACATTTGGGAAGAAGGAGAGGGGAATGAGTGGTGCAACGGGAGTTGGAAGTAGAGGGGTTTGGAGGATCTATCTGGTCCTACGAACTTCCATGAATTCATTAGCCGAGCCGTGTTTCCGACTAGCTTGGTACCAACCTAGCTAGCTAGCTAGCATCCCGGGGTAGTAGGGTATATCGTGCACACGTTCCAAGCATTGCCGTCGCGTTGTCTATGCAAATGAACTTTATTTTCTCACATTTTTCTATTTCCTAATGTCTCGTACACGCTGACGCTACCCCATTTCTACCGCTTCTACTACTTCTTCTTCTTCTTCTTCTTCTTCTACCATTTCCCAGTTAAAACGAAAGTTTAACGCTTCTTCACTGATCTTGTTATTCCATTAGAGTGCATGTGTGTTAGTAAAATTAAACTAAATGTATTATCGATAAATTATTTTTATGTTATGTTTCCCCAATGGATTTCGTGTAACACGGAAGATAGCATGAAATTATTCTATACCATTATATCATAGATTTAAGCACAATTTTCCTATCTCAAACTAAATCGTATACGGACAGATAGATAGATAGATAGATAGATAGATAGATTAGATAGATATCGTTGTTTATTAAGCTTTCATCTAATTGCTTTGAATTTTAGCAAACAACGGTTTGTTGCTGTTGTTGTTATAGTTGTTGTTGTTGTTACAGTTACAGTTACAGTTACATAGACGACGAAATGTTCATACAACAATCAAATTTATGCGTTTGCTAATATATATATATATAGTATTATTATTATCTAACGCAAATAGATGTACAATCGTCGAGAAAAGACTATGATGATTTAGTTGAACGTCGATGACAGTATTGCTACAACAATGTATTCCCCAACCCCTAATGAATATCCTATCTAGCATTATCATATTGAAGAGACGCTAATTAACGCATGACAACCCGTAATGGCCACTTAACGGTGGACAGTGCTTCTCATTTGTAAACCCATAGATTTTCGTCAACGCGTTGTATCTAACTTGAGAGATAGAGACAAAGCTGAAAGATAGAAAGAGAAAGAGGGAATACAAATGGCGTTCTGCCTCGGGGTTATTGCTCTTCTCTTCTCTATTCTGTTTTCTCTCTCTCTCTTTCTCTTTCTCCCTCTTTTTGTCTTTTTCATCCTTCCGTTTTCGAAGGAGAAACGAGTGGATTTTCTACGCTCAAAAGAGTAGAATTACACTCGTCGCGCGTTACCTTTTGGTTTCTTGTGAAACGGAGGCAAACGTAATCGGATTTCGTTGGCAAGAGCAATTATACAAGTTAACTGTAATTCATTTCGGCAATTTAAGACGATTCTTTTTTTTTCTCTCTCTCTCTATTTTTCCCTTTCTCATTCTTCTTGTCCTATCTATCTGTTTCGTTTCTTTTTTACTTTTAAAAAGCGACCATTCGGTATCAATCCCTTTAGGAATGGAACGAACACGAACGAGAATCGTTAAGAACAAAGGGTAGTAAAAAGAACTTGGTTGGGTTTTTCTCATTTCGTTTTGTTTCAATTTAATGTCCGTGAGATGATGAAAGAAAGAACCATCAGTGATCGGACACAGCTTGTCGTTTATTTTATTAATTAAATAAAATCGAAAGAGATAGAAAAGTGGTTGAAAAGGAAAAGGATCGAAAGTCGCGACGAATCGAGAAACGTGTTAGTGTATTATATACGTATAAAACGACGAACCAACCAACCTCAGTGCCACGTCGATTTCTCCATCGCACCCACTTGTTGAACCCAGGACGCCAATACTCGACGAAGTATTCCTCTGTGTACTCGACACCGTGACCGTTTCCAAATCTACCTTGTGTCTTTACCGAAGTAAGAATACGAGGATTATGAAGATTAACTTCGAGATATTCTTTTCCTTCCTTTGTTACCATGTTTTTAGGACACCATGCGCCACCACCCTTGTCTTGTCGTAATCTGTAACAAAATAACATACGTATTTAATATACTTTTATATAACGTGTATATTAGTTTTATAATATGAATATTGTAACATTTGATAATTTAAATCAAATTAGAAATCAATTTAGATGAATCAAATAAAAATGAAATTTTATTCCTTGTAAGATTTATTAAGTTATGTTTAAAAAATGCGTCATAAATATTAAACAATGCTAAAACTTTTCTGTTTCTATATTTATATATGTATATATTATCATAGTTAAAGAATTACGATTGTTTTCCGGGGCAACGCACAACGTTGCAAACTTAATGTCGGAGTTATATCACTTTTGTTGCGTGCTGGCAAATTTAGCGGATAACGTGTACGTAGAGGGTTCACTGAGATACTAGGAAGATATGAGAGAGTGAGAGAGTGAGTGAGTGAGAGAGAGAGAGAGAGAGAGAGAGAATCTCTACATGGAAATATTTTAGCTGACTTGGACGAGAAGTACTATCATAGAGAGACGGCATACCCGCATGTAAACAATAGACTAGGCGAAACCCACTGAAAGCGTTTGCGGTTAATTAGGCAGCAATGCCGTTAACAATGTCCTAGCTTCTGCCCAACCTTGTCTAAACCTTCTAGTAATTTTGGTTTTCTCTTTATCTTTCTCTCTCTCTCTCTCTCTCTCTCTCTCTCTCTATCTTCGTCATGTTCTTTTTTCTCTTAGTTCTTTGAATATTTGTATATATCTCTAAATAAAGAAAATGTTCAAAAATATGTTGATCAATTAAATAGAATAAATTCAATAATAATATTTTACAATTGTTTGAATTAAAAGAAAAATTAAATAATTAATTAAAAAAGTATCCGATTGATGTACATTACTACGATGTATAAATTACATTAATCGTGACAAACATTGACCATTACGATGATAACACATACGTTATTGAAAAATATTGAATTTATTATTAAATATTAAATTTATATTTGATCAAAAAAAAAGAAAAAAAAGAAATAATTTCCATATAATATATTAATAATTTTTATATAAATAATATTCGATAAATATCAAATTAATTAAAACTTTTAACTGATCGTAAGAGAAGATTTGATTGCATTAGGAAAAGCAAAATAGTCTTTTAAATAAAATTTATGAAAGTGGCAGAGAGAGAGAGAGAGGTATTTTGCCGTTAGGGATGGTGTTGGAATAGAATGGGTGATTAAAAGTAGCCAAGCTGAGAAATGCACTATGCTTGGTCTGCTCGTGAAAGAGAGAGAGAGAGAGAGGCAGAGTGAGAGAATTCGAGCTTGAAAGGGGTTTGTAGATGAGACAGGAGGAAGGGTTTGGATGGAGAAGGAGAGTAGGGCATTAGAGGGGGTGTCTCATCGGTCGAAAGGTGCATTAGCATTGCTAATGACTCGTGGTCGTTACCGTCACACTCGCCGGTAGCAACCACCTTTGCTACGCTTCGT
The DNA here is from genome assembly GCF_001465965.1 of Polistes dominula. Next base: position 923,941 of record NW_015149006.1, on the reverse strand, counting down.
GCCGCGAAACACATTCGTTATGAACCACCCTGCAAAGTCAGCAAAGGGTTCGAGGTTACCTGCGTTTTCCCAGACTCGATGCTAAATACCAACGAGATATCGATATTCTCTATCTTTCACTCTCTGTCTTTCTATCTCTCTGTTAGCAACGTTTCCATCTTCAACACAGGAAACTTTTTCAACACTCACCTACGACCATGTCACAGTTATTAACATTACCTACCTTCTTATTTCTCGTTGGATTCGTTTGATCAATAACCAACTAACTAACCAACCAACCAATCATTCTTGAATACTATTTAGTTTCTATTGAAATAACTTTGTTTTTCTTTTTAATTACGTTGAAATCATTAAACACATTTAGACAATAAGCATTTCATCGGTTTTCATTGAATTAATACGAAAATGAAAATATATTTATTGAATTACTGCGTTCCCGTGCTATATGTCAATAAATTGTTAATAAAATTTTCCCGTGTCATTCGTGATGAAAAAAAAAAAAAATAAAAATAAAATAAAAAAATAAAAAAGAAAAATATAATATAACCCTCCCCGAGCCCCTTCCCTCATCTCTCTTTTTACTCGAAGCTGATGCACGTAACAGGATGGAATACATTGCCGGTGTACCAGCCGTATCCATTATTTTACATTTTTATCTATCAATTTAACGAGAATAAATCATTTTACTCTCTGTGAGGCTACCGCCCGTATTTTTTGAATTTTATCGATAATTTATATACTCGTTTCTAGCGTTGAGAGAGCAAATTTCCATTTTGACGTTCACTTCGTAACTTCTCAACTGAGAAAAATGCGTGAACACAACATATACGATATTTATACATTTCTATAATAAATTAATATTTATGGAAATACGTTAAAGCTATTTATTTGTTTTTCCTTTTCCTATCTTGTTTTTTATCTTTTATTTTTTTTTTATTTTTTTTTTATTTTTTATTTTTTTATTTTTTGGTTTGCAAATAATTAATCAAATCAATTTTAACGGTAATACGTAGCAAAATTATTTTCAATTACTTAACGATACATTAACGAAATTGATTGACAATTTACATGAAAAAGTATGAATCGAGATTGCACGAGAAAAAGAGAAAGAGACAAACAGAGAGAGAGAGAGAGAGAGAGAGAACGAATACAAAGTGCATTTAAATTCTGAAACCGTAGATTAGTTTTCACGTAATATCGATCGGGAAAATAACTGAGAGGGGGGGGGGGAGGAGAGGGAGAAAACGGTAGAAAACTCCGGAAAAGTAGAGTAGCACCAGATGTCAGTGACTGCAGACTCGTATTGGTCAGACATGTGGACACTAAAGTAAAGTTCGAGACTATTCCGGCACGTACTTAACTGTCGACCAGAGTTAACGCAATAGTTAATGTTCTATCCTTTTTTTTGGTTTTATTTTTTA
>NW_015149006.1:901570-922360 GCF_001465965.1 Polistes dominula | reverse complement strand
TTTTTTTTTTTTTTGTTTTTTTTGTTAGAATAAAATAATGCGATGCAAGGGAAGATGGAAGTTAAGAGGATAGAAATAAATAGAATGAAGGATAGTAAGAGAGAAAGGGAAAATCATGAAAGACGAATTTACGGTCTATACCAGCGTTTTAACGGTGTCTGATCTCTGTGGGAAATCCCAAGCGAATGTGTTATGCAGTGACTCTGAAAGCAGAGAGATTGGTTCGTGGAGGGAAAGCAGAAGAGCAGAAGAAGAACGGAACCATTCGTAAAAAACGTAAAAAAAAAAAAAAAGAAAAAAAGAAAAGGAAAAAAGAAAAAAAAAAACGAAAAAAGAAAGACAAAAAGAAGAGTAGAGGAAAAAACGAGCAAGAGGAATGCTCTATCCTGGCTGTCCGAATCGTGAAAGCGGAAAGCGGAAAGCGATTGCGATGGTTCAAAAATTTACCGAACGCGCGGACGCTTTCTTCGTCGCCCGCCTAACCCCTTCTTCTTTTTTCTTTTCTTCTTCTCCTTTTTTTTTTTTTTTTCATTCTTCTCCTTTCCTTCGTCAATTGAATTTACACGCATGACGAAAACGTCACGAAAAATCGTTGTAACAATATCATTTTGTGCGTATAAACAACGCCGTTGTTGGTTCGTTAATTGTTTTCTTTTTTTTTTTTACTCTTTTTTAATGGATTAATTTATTCGTTGCTTCGAGCAACTTTTTTTTAATGATTGATTTTTAAATTAACAAATATATTTATTATAAATACGATATTACTTAGATTCTTGCCAATCATGTTTTATATACGGTACTTATCCGACACACATTTTTTTGTTAATCACGTTTATTAGAGCTGTGTATGTGTATGTGCATATGTATGCATGTGTGTGTGTGTATATGTCTATATCTGTGTATACTCGAAATTGGGGACACTCAATTGATTGGATCGATTCAAGCGGGACACCGGAGTTGCAAATCGAGTCTCAAAATATAGGCCACCCAAATATGTTTGATCTTTGACAAATTTTCGGTCTCCTCTCGGCTTCACTCGTCTCGATCCAATATTTGAACAACCATAATTTTCAGTTTTCCGTTTATTTTTAATTTAAAATAAATAAATTTCAACAATATGACATAATAAATATGATTTTATCGCGTAATATCGTATTAACTTTTTTGTCTTTTATTAAATGAAAAATCATTTTTTTTCAAATAATATTAAAATACCCTCTTCAAAATGAATAAATATTATATTACTTTAAATTAGGCAACTATCGTAATCATAGATTTATATCTTTACTATTATCAGTAGATCATTTCCGGTACTGTTACCTTTTTCGTTGAGTGTTATTGAACATGTCGGAAATTCGAATGTCGAATGTGGTATCGATTAAATGACTCGTGAAAATTCTTGCCGACCCTACCAATTTTACGCAGCTTCGAATCGTCCTTCCTTTTTGCCTTTCTCTTTCTTTTTTTATCTCTTTCTTTCTCTCTCTCTCTCTCTCTCTCTCTTTCTCTTTCTCTTATCTTAACCCATCGACTATTCAGGGAAATGGTAGTAACGAGAAACGAGCGAAGCTTAAAAGTACAATAAGGAAAAAGGAATATGGAAAATAATCTGCATTATCTGACAACGAATCGAGCTCGTTCGAAGAATAGTATTAGAACTTATCTTTCGAAATAACCCTAACATCTAACAATACTTTTTCCGATTGGTATCTATACGAATATGGTTACGACATCGAGATATTTTTAGATATTTCTAGTACCTGCTTCTTCAATGAAACAATAGTTCATTTACCCCCAAAAAAAAAATTATCGTGAAAATATTTCAAAGATTCGTCAATTCTATTCAAAATTTTTTACCAATGATTTTGTTAAGATTTTGTGAGATAGTATTTATGATAAAGTACGTACTTTTGTGTGTGTGTGTGCATGTTTTATTAAGATATAATAATTATAATTCTTTACCATCAAAATCAGACATAGGGTCTTTCAATTTGAAAGCATATCGACAAACGGGTGTTTGGTTCAGTATAAAGATAATGCTAGTAAGTTCATGAAAGCTCGGTTGTTATAGGATACAGCCCTTTTCCGAAAGTTAAACGTTGAATGACGATAACAGGGGATAAAGTGGTGGATCGGTATATACATTTATAATACTGTATTGCCTTATCTTGGCTTTTGGTGCTAACCCTAACGAGAGTTACGTGCTGCCGGAAACACGTCTGTATATTCAACCGGGATTCCAAAGTGTCTCCTTGTCTCCCTGGAGTTAAACTTTTGAGAGTAAGAGAGAGAGAGAGACAGAAACTTGATTTACAAACAGTGTCTATGTATTTCATCTTAAAGAAACTAACATCTGTGATTAATTCATTGTTTTAACTGTTTAGTAATACAACATTGTTGTTACGGTAAATATAAATCTAAATTTATAAATTAATTAATCAAAACTATTGTGAAATAAAACTGTAAGATAACAAAGAACTATGTTTAAGTCATCACTGTATAATAATTTAAAGAATTTATTGTTCGTATGAAATGTTTCATCATACGAACAAGCAATGCACCTTATGACAATGTAAATCAAGGCTCAGGATTATGAAGTTGAAACGGATGAGAAACACAACTAGATCACACCTCGCTCATAACGTTGAAACGTTCCTTGTGAACTTAATGGAAGTGGGCGTTACACGTGGTTGCATTAACGCCTTGGAAGTGCAGCAAAATAATCAGAAGGTCTAATGGTTGAAAGCATGAAACACACAGTGGATGAGAGTCGATAAAAGTGCTAAGCTCTCTAGCTACTGCAACTGCTACTGCAACTGCAACCGTTGCTAGTAGCAGTGGTAACCGTGATACTGCTGATATTGCTGCTAACCTTGTCGTTTCTGCCCAAAGACTCTTTTTACGTTCTCACGAGGTTACGTTCTCACCCTTTATGCTGATGCGCTTTATACGTAGTTTATCTTGTACAGGTTTGTGCAATGAAATACATGATGTTTCTGTTGCCGTTTACTATTGCTGCTGCTGCTGCTGCTGTTTCTGTTTCTGTTTCTGTTGTAAACCGCGTGGAGGAAATGACATGAGTTAAAAGTGAGAGAGACAGAAAAGCAAAACGTAGATCGATATTTCTTATCAAAGCCAATCTCTCGTTTGTAGTAAATTATGAAAACGTTCGAGGAAAATCTGTGCAAAGGAGTGATGATATCTTTTTGCTTCTTTTGCGCGTCCTGTTTAAAGGGGAAAAAAATAAAAAGAGAGAGAGAGAGAGTACGAATGAAATATACGATCTAAAGAAGAAGTTTCATTGGATTGAAGAGTCGAAGAAAATACTGAAATATTACATTGACATCTACATGTATATATAGGTATATCTTGATATATTTATATCTTGATTTTATATTGGTTATGATTTGATAGTTATTGGTTATTGAATATAAGCTTCGTTGAATTCTTTATACTTCAAATCTATTTCATACATATATATATATAGAATTTCTAAATGACGTTTCTCTAAATTTATTCTTTAAGACCAGTTAGATCAATTTGATATTCTTCTAAAATAGATATTCTTAAGCCAATATCGATCTAAATTTAACTGAATATTTTCAGATGCACTATGTATAATAAATAGTTTTGCAAATATATCTAAATAGATATAGTAGCGTAATATAAGTTTGGTGAAAAGAGGATAACGTTCATACGCTTGACACGAAACGCGAAAACGAGTCTGTATGGGGGAAATAGATTTTTCGTTATCGCCAATTCCTTCGTGCTAGCCAATAATATAAGCTTCAAAGTGGAACCAGTGGTCGATTTCTTCACGGAAATTCAATATCACCAAATGGTTTTTCTACTTGGTATCGAGAATCGGGGGGAAAGATTCAGAATATTTTAGTACGACGTTTTGTTTCTTTCTTTTTTAAAACAAAAAATATCTATCAACATTTGGTACTCTTAAAAATAAACAAAGACAAGCAAATCGAGCATTATAATTCATAAGTTGATAAATTGATTCGAAATCTCGTTCAAAAAATTATTTTCATCAACTTAAACTACGAGGTTATACGAATAATCTGTAAACAGTATCTTATTAATTATTCGTCATTTTCAACATTAAAAACCCTATGGAGACGTCTTGTTACTTCACGTAGGTTACATGGATGCATTATACTTTAAGAAATTTTACGTTGAAATAAAGGAACGTAGAAAAGTATAATGGAACGCCTCGGGTCGTTTGGGACGATAAAGTAAGAGTCTTCTTCTTCTGTGCTACCGAAGAAACAAGAAGAACAAGAAGAAGAAGAAGTAGAAGAAAAAAATATGAAATTAAATGATTAACCTGCAAAAAAGCTTTTCTTTGTTACTCCTAATAGGAAACTTAATCTTGTGATAGCTAGATTCCTTCAGTATCTTTTTTTCTTCTTCTTCTTCTTTTCTTTTTTGTTAAGCTCTATAAGTTGACAAGGACGCTTCTTTGCGTAACGTAATTTAAGCACATTTTAACAAGCAAATTTCTAAAGGATATTTTTCTTATAAAATAGAATGTAATTTAAACTCAAGTAAGATTAGACTAGCCTGTTTTAGTTCTCGTATTTGTACCCAGGTCACAGCCTTATTGTTCCATATTTAATCGAAGTAATCAATAATTTATTGATTATTAAAATATGAATAAAAAAGTTTTGTTATATTAATAAAATTTTCCAAAACAAAACAAAAATAAGTGAAAATATTGGCAAATACGATAAACAATTTTTAGAAACGTATTGATAGCCCCCAATAATGGTCAATCCTCAATAGATGACAGGAGAGTAAAATAAGGGTCGAAGTACGTGGGCGGTGTACTTTCATGAACTTTATATAGCAACCAATCGTAAACTCGGTAACCCCCGTGGGCGATATAAGCTTCGCACTCACCCCTTCCATTTGAAATTTCGACGAAACGTTTCTACGACCTCACTCACTCACTCACTCACTCACTCACTCACTCACTCAGTCAGTCTCGTTCTTCTCTATTCTTTCATTCCTTTCCACTGTCGAATGCGTTTCGCTTGACTTTCAATTTCAAACTCGTATGAGAAGTTCGATCGATCCTAGCCATGTTATACAGATCGTAAAATAGGAAACGTCATTTTAAAGCCCGTTTATTCTCTTTCTCGTTCTAACGTCAAAAGTAAATCCCATGACAATGAATCGTAATTTCTTGACTGTTTCCTATACAGACGTGCGTTAGCAAATATTCCTCAAGATCAATCTTCTCTTTCTTATTCCCATTTACAATTTTCAACGATGATAAAATTCATTATAGAAAAAGATAAAATAAAAAAAAAAAACACACATTGTTAGAAAATATCATCGTATCAAGTATAACGTTTTCATAAGTATACAAATAATTCTTCAACAAAATTTTTCGAAGCATCGAAACACAACAACGTCCCACGTTGTGTTACATGTTAGATGCTTATAAAAGTGATGACCGAGTTAGATTAATCCAAACCACGGTGAATTCAATCAACCAAGTCAAATGAAATTGGACTAAGTTTGTAAGTAAGTGCACTCATAGCAAAAGTCAATAAGTCGTTTAATAAACGAGTATTTAACAAACGACAATGTTGTGTTTCGATCATGCATTTTCTACCCTTGTGGTGGTCGTCGTTAGCGCGTGTCGATCAAAGGAAAAAACAAAAAAAAATAAGAAGTAGGAAAAATATATAAATAAAAAAGAAAATAAAAGACAGCTTTATGATAGACCGCAGTGTATTTAAGAACAAAAGAAAAGAGTTAGACTAGACGCGATATAAGTATAAATACTCGGCACTCGGTAGTCAAGTACTGACCTAGTTACACCTTAACTACTCCTCCTATGTTAATTTAACGAAGGCAAAATGCGCGGGCAGCCTCTTATCGCAACGGGGGTAACTCTCCCCAACCTCCTTTTTTTCTCTCAATTTCTCTCTCTCTCTCTCTCTCTCTATCTATCTATCTCTCTCTTATTCAAGTGAAACATTCTATGTAAAGTGGGCCCTCCTACGGTTACAAAGCGGCGCGTGCTATGTCAATGAAATGTACGTGAATTCAGTGCTGGTGTACAAAAAAGGAGACCGATGAGAGGGGGATGGGAGAGGGGAAGGGTGAACTGTGTAGAACGTCCAAGATAAACGTCGCTGCTCGTGATGTTATGAAGGGAGAAATATAGGAGATCGATAGCTACTATGCTGTGGTACCTGATAGAAATACACACATATATATATACACACACACCAACAAAGAGAATGAAAGTACTGATATTGAGCTTGATAATATATTATATAATACCCTACTTTATATATATAATATATTACAACAAAAAATATATATATAGATGTATGTATTTTATATTAGGATATATAATTATATTTTATTAGGGGGAGGGGGAGGGATAGGGAGGAGAGGGAGGAATTTCTTTATTAACTTGTAGGAAATTAAAATAAAAAAATCCACGATATGAGTTTATACGGTTGAGTGGATTTTTCGGATATAAAGTGCGAATTCCTCCGTAAGTTAACATATGTGATCATTCTGTTTCGTATGTCCACAGTTAATAAAAACTGACACATTTATTTTTCACGCGTTATCAACCTCGTGTAACATATATCACCGTTGCCTTCTGACTAATGGCGTGGTATTTTATTTTATTTTTTTTATTTATTTATATATATATATTTTTTTTTTTAATCGTAAGGATTACAAATAAAACAGAGACACCTGAGTGGCTATACTATTTCATAAATCATCGAAACAAAAAAATGAATTTTGGAAATGGTAACAAAGTAGGATGGTACTGGGATAGTGTCAATACAAAGTTGAGAAGAAAAGAATACGCCCATATCCATTTTTCTTGTTCAGATATTTTCAACAGTGTAAAAACGCGACGATATTATGTTTATAGGACGCTTTTATGTTTGTCTGATGCTTACCGATACCAACACCCTCCCACTTTCACGACTTGTTGAAGAATTCGACTCGTCACGCTACTATTATATTACACTTTCTTTCTCTTCTTATAGCATTTTTTCCACGTTTAATATATATTTTTTTTTTTTTGTTACTTTTTGCAGATCTATTCTATTCTTTTCTATTTTCTTTCAACTATTGGTTCTAAGGTTCTTTTATCTTCTTTTCTTCGATGTTTCTCAAACAGGGTAGTTACATACCTTACTCATATTTCCCTTCTCTCTCACTCACCTACCCCCACACATATATACACACAATTATACTCTTCTACATTGACTCAGAAAACTTTTTTAAAAAGTACTCCTTAGCCGGATCGTTATAGTTATACAAAAAAAAAAAAAAAAAGAAAAAAGAAGAAAAGAAGAAAAATAACTTAAAGTGTCAAGTACAGGGTAATACCCGTTAGCGCTTTGACCTTTTATTGATCGAATCTTCTTCCTTCTTTTTTTTTTTATCATAATCGAATATGTACTTTGAGAATAGGTAGCGAACGAGTTCGTTGATGAAAGATAACAAGGTAATTCGAAAAGGGGGTTTTTTCATTTTTTTTTTTTTTTTTACCAACCAGCTTGGTATCGGACAAATCGCATCTCTGAAAAATTAACCAGTCACGTCGTAACCCCGCCGTAGGGTAGCCCTTTTGCGAATAGGAGCTGCGACTCGCCCTAATACAGATTTATTGCCGTCTAAGAGCCGGAGCTGGGCGTCCTAATACAGGTATTACGCTGACGCAGGCACCAGGAATTTACACGAAATTGGAGGTAATTTGTAGGAGTCGAGCTCGTTCCACCCTCTCTGTTCAACCCCCCACTCCTCTCTCTCTGTCTATGCTTACAACCGTCTTCCTTTCTCTCTCGAGTGCACACGTACAAATGCACACAAACATGTCTATACAGGTATACACGAACGCGTATCCTCCTCACCCTATCTTCTATTACGTGTRCTCCTCTCTCTCTCTCTCTTCTCTCTCTCTCTCACTTGGGGATTCGTGCCGTACCGTGGTTGCCTCCTGTGCCCGTTTGCCTACAGCTCCAGCAGCCAACCCGTCCTCACGATATGTAACTCCAGCAAAGGCTATCTAATTGAATGCACCTGCTCTATAGGTAACGTACCACATACGCTTCCTAATTTATGGTCCGTGCCGTTAATTAAAATATGGCCACTCGTGTCGAACTGTATATATAGAAATAAATAAAAGATTTATTTTTCACCCACCACCTTCCCCCTTTCCCAATTCGAAGAGGATGAAGTAAAAGAAGAAGAAGAGGAAGAAGAAAAAGGAGATTTTTTTTGTCCTTTTTTTTTTCTTTTTTCGTTCGATTGACCCAGCAGCAATCGTTTAACGTTTACCGTTCGTATCGAAAGAGGAGTACGAGAATTGATTATTGAAGGTTTACTTTTGGTCTGAGGTTAGCTCGAACGTTTAACGCGATTCATCAAGGATCAAATTTATTCCTGGTTATTAAAGTCAATATTTTATCGCATATCTCGTACCGGAGACCGCAACAAATTGTCTTGCGTCTAGACCGATCGATGTCAAACTGATTTAGAATTTCCGTCTGCTATTGCGAATAATTACTTTATGCATTAACTCTCGTTACCCCTCATCGATCGATACTTTTATATACATATAAAGAAGAGAAATTGAGAGAAATAATCAAATAGAGAAAAAAAGAGAAAGAGGAGATAATTTATTTAACGGAAGGAATGGCTTTAAAAGTAATAAAAAGTGAGATAAACACCGACGCGGCACATGGTACCATGAATTGCTTGCTGTTGAATTCTCTAACAGCAAAAGTATTCCAGGACCGATACGAATTCGGATGGAAACAATTATATGACTTCAACTAAAAACAAACCCATTTATTAACGTTCCCGTGTAAAAGATAAGGGGATAGGGAGAGAATGGAATTCGTTTCTCTCTCTTTCTCTCTCTTTCTCTCTCTATGGGTTGTAACAAAATGACCACTTTGTGTTGGGCGTTCGACACAAACATTGGATTATACGTGATACCATTGTTCTTCCCTTACCTAGCATGCTTCGGCCCAAGACTGGGATCATACATGGAGCTTGCCGTGATGTCTTCATTGGGGATTTCACCGCTCTCCATGCCCAGAGCGTTGGTGCATTGTCCTGAAACAATTGGAGGACCTGTATTAAACCAGAGATCAATGTCAATCTGTACGTCGTTAACTTCTAACTGATTGTACGAGTCTATGACACAAGTATATAGACCAGGATGAGAGAATCCATGCAAATTAATTACGTAAATGCTTTTAGTTAACCATGAGGTATATACTCTCAGGTACGTGATAGTAATCAAGTTCAACGGAGATAACGAATTACAAATACAGATAATACTATCGCGCCTAGCTTTGTTCCATTCTGTATGAGCTAACGTTTCCGTGGAAGAGAGGATGATAGTACAGGAGGCAGGACAAGAGGTTGTAACGATGAAAATGTTGGTAACACACAGGTAGGCAAGTCCATGATAAATCGTCGAGTTTGCAGGGAAGTCATGTACAACCAGAAAGAGAGAGCGAGCGAGAGAGAGAGAGAGAAACAGTGAAAGATAAAGAGTAGGGCGGGGAAGAAGAGGAGGTTCGAGGGGTAAGGGAGGGTTAGCAACAGCAAGTTGCGATACGCTGTTGCACTTAAGCTACGGTTCTGCAGTTACGTGGCAAAGTTTCAAAATTGCAGAATGCAGCGGACGTGGGATTAGCCGGACGGCTCTTCGCGCGACCTATCCTACTGGGTTACCTTCGCACACTCTCCCCCTTCCCCCTACCCCCCGTTCTCTTTTCTACCCCTCTTGCTATCTCCTCTCATATCGTCTCCCATGTTACACCATCGGAATATAACTTTGTGAGTATTTGTAACAATGCTTTACGTTGTTTTACTTAACCTTACAGACAACCTAGTGGATATACCACCATAGAGGCATAGATCTACATACTTGCATTCTAGTCTACCCGTTCGACTTTCAATGTTTCCATTAAGCTCTAGCCTGATTACAACACAGGAACTTCAATGATAAAGGTTTTGGTTATGTGGAACTAGATCAGAAATCGTTCCTGAAGCCCCCATTGTTTCTTGAGTGACTAAACTAGCTGTTGTGATATGCAAGCCTTTCGTTAAACTCCAACGAATACTGAAGTTTCTCTACAAATAGAAGTACTTATAACATACTCAACTAGTCTCACTAGTTATATTCTCCCAAAAGCTTATTTATCCGTAGAGCTTAGAATAATTCTGAGTAAACTAGGAAATTTCTCGTATAATTCAACATGTGATTTTTGGATGACGTCATTGAAACTTTAATCCATTCATCCATCCAACTATCTATCCCACCCATTCATTCATCCATCCATCCATCCATCCATCCATTCGTTGGGTGATGAAATCAAAGATTGTACGCGTAATCTCTTTAATACGGTAGATACGTTTTGAATAGTTAGCTAGCTAGGTGGCAAACAAGTTTACTCGCTTTATATAGCGCATAAACGAAGAAAATTCAGTTCGTGGTACGGATTGATAACCATTACGAAGCAGCAACGCGGCTAGGTCTCATGTCCCAATGCAATAAGTCACTTTGACGTGTCGCGACGTTCTAGACGCAACGCGTTTTAACACGTCGCGTGCATAACAAATGGTCCGAACGAATCGCGACACGATCGATATGTTGCCATCACACAGAACTATTGTGTATATACGTGTGGTACACGTCATTGAACGAGATCGATAGGCGGTCCACCGGTATGATATTTTAGTACAAACGCTTTTCCCGTCCCTACAACAATGGATTGTCGTCGTGTGCCTTAGAAAATACTAAAATCCGGAGATAGAATTCTTGTGGTTTTTTCTCTCTTTCTCTCTCTCTCTCTCTTTCTCTCTCTCTCTCTCTCTTAGGATATTATCCATTTTCAAGTTAATCGATTTTATTAATACCTATTATGTTCCATTGTACACTAATTCCATACGCCCAAGCGCTCCCTTTCAACGCTACTTTTCCTTTTTTCTCACGCGGATAAAAATCAGCTTGAAATAAAACCGGAGCAAAGAAACAACAACAAAATTGATTTATTTTATTATTTCGAAGATAAGTATTGATTCCACGTTAATTGCATTATTTACTTTTTTTTTTTTTTAATATATGTATGTGGTTGATATTTTATTCAGTTGATTAATTCGCCTTAAAGTGGATGAAAGAAATAAGATAGAAATAAAAGGAAAGAAAAATGACGCAAGGAGAGAGGAGGATGGAAGCAAGCAACCAAGCAAGCAAGCTCAGTCGCATACATAGGCAATGCCACGTGAGAACGATTTAGCACAATGACACTTGGCCGTTCGTCTGCGTCTGAGCAGCTATTAGATAGTATTGTTAATTCATCGTGCGGCTGACATTTCATTTGCGTGGGTACAATAGCACTCCAAGCTGGCAGATGCGTGAGAGAGAGAGAGAGAGAGAGAAAGAAAGAGAGACCGTTTTACGAGAAACGTTCACTTTGCTTTTTAACTTGAGAGGAAAAAAAAGATAACTGTGTATAATAATTGTAAATCTAGTATATTCGTTTTTTAAAATTTAACTCCTTAAATTACCAAACACGTGTTACTGTAATCTAAAATTATTGTACTTAAACATTTTCAATAGTTAGATGGTATTTTCAATAATAAAAATAATAAAACAATTTATGATACGTTTTCGTATAAATAACATTGATAATAATAGAATTATTTATTAAAATATTATTTGTATAATAATTTTAAACGTAGAATCTTGCATATTGATTCATTAACAGTATTGAATACTCGGCACGTAAACTGTGTGTGGTTTAAGAAACCAAAGGAAATTCCAAGGAATGAATTGTATTTCAGTGTACGTTTATAACTTTCTTCCTACAAACGGAAAGTATACCTCAGGGAGGATGCATGGCATACTTTTATCCTACGAGTACTACGTGTGTACATTTCTGTGCACGTTTCTCAATTCATTGTTCCTTTCTGTATGTGTATGCAACGTGATTTTTAAAAGGTAGAATAGAAAAACATCATGAGAAGTAATAATTTTTCTCAACGTTCAAGTGTAATACAAAGATGTTTGTTTCTTTTTTTCTGTTGTTGTTGTTGTTGTTGTTGTTAAAAAGGTAAAATATAAATAATTTAAACGTGTATTCGAGCTTACCTAAATCCAAGCATCGATGGCACGGTATTGATGACAGTATAAAAATGGCAATGAGTAGTAATCTTCGATGTTTCGAAGATAAATCCGAAACTAGAGCAAAAACCGACATGTCACCGACGACCTGGGACGCACCGTTCCAAACGAGACGTTCCTCATCACTGACTATTGCCGATCCTGAACCGGTTCGGCCATTGAACATGTCCCTGGCATACTTGTAACTGTGACGAACTGTTAATTGTCCGCCAATAACCTGTGCAGAAAATAAACGGTACACGTTATCATCTACAATACAATGATATTATTACATCAACAAGTTTAAACAAAACTCAACCTAAACTGTGATATGAATCCTTTGGTAGTCTACAACTCCAATAATATTTCATATCTATATACCACAAATATTAGGTTACTAAGAAAAGTTTCTCTATTGTTTCTAGGTTTCCGTATTATTTACATTTCTATTGATAAAAACGTCGTAAGACTTTTTGATTATTTCATAATATATGTATAATTGAAATTATTTATTTATTAAAAATATTCGGATAAATATATGTGTATTATATATTTTATATTACATTTACATATTAAATATATATATAAAGGATAACATAAATATATAAAAAAACTTAGTTTTTAAATATAAACAAACAACAACTTTTTGCTTAATTTGAATTCCCAGAAATTATTCATGAATATTAATTTCAATTCATTAAATAGTTTAGAACTATATTAAATCAACGTTCTACAACAAGACCACAGCAACGCGTGGTCGGAGCATCCTCTAGTTGTAATATATATATATGTATATATATATTTATAAATATATTTTTAGCATATTATTTTTAACAGGTTGGAAAGAAAAATAAAAATAAAAATAAAAATAAAAATAACTTGTCTTATGAAAGCTTAAAAATCAGTAGTATCGATAAGACATATTCTTTTATTATTTCATTCGAACACACAAAAAGAGAAAGAAAGAGAGAGGAAGAGAGAGAAAGGATATATGTCTACACCTTGGCAAGAGAGGGTGAAAACTATTTTATTCGATGAATGCGAGGTCGCAGCAACGCCCGTTAGATCCTCCTATCCCAGCCCATTTATACTCGCCTCACACGTAGTCAGAGAAAGGGTGCGCTTACATAAGGCAAACGTAGAGAGACACGCGCACCATCATCGTCCTTGGTACAACACACCATCCTCCACTGAAGCAATCCCTCGTATCTCGCGAGTCCGGACTTAGCTAGGAAACTGCAAGATATTCCGACCGCGTCGACCCACATTGAAAGTTTCCTCGAATGTACGTAACTACGCAGGTAGAAAGACGCGAATGTCGTTCACCTTCTATCCCCATAGATAGAAGAGAGAACATAGAGATGGGTGCTTGCCTTTCGTACTTGAAAACTAGGACAACGACAACGTGTATCAAAAAAGAAACTAGAAGAATGATCATTGAAGAATAAGACGTGGATGGATTACTATTATTATTATTATTTTTTTTCTCTTAAAATATTATATATACAATATTTTTTTTAATTACTAATTTCTTAATTTTAAGTAAATATTAAATATTACAATTAAATATTAATTTTATTAATTATAAATAACTTATAAATTTAATTACTTTAACTTATATACATTATGTTAATTTATTTATTATATTATATTTATTATATTAATTTAACTTATGTATATGTTTTTTAGTTTAATTTTTATACACATTAAATCTTATCTATTTTAAAAAATCAGATCTACATTAAAGAAATGTAAAAAAAACCTTCTGTAAGAGATTAAAACTAATAATATATATACATAGATAAATAATTGAAAAAAAAAAAAAAACAGAAAGCTTTACGAATGAATGATTTTAATCTTAAAAAAAAAAAWTCGTAACTTATATTATTATATATAAATATACCTAACTATGAAATCGATAAGACACACATTTATTATTTTTCACTTTTAATGAAAAATTCTTTTAAAAGCTTATGAAACCCTTTTTTAATCTTTCCTCCCTTTATGAGAGTAATATAATATATGCACTTACAAAGGACCCCAATGTGTGTAATAACGTTGAAAGTGATCCTACTTTATCTTTTTATCTCATTCATCGATTTGTCAAGGCGGAGCAGCTAGTATCTGGCTTGGTTATGAAAAAATCTGGTCTGCCCGTTTGCTAGATCGAACGAACGAACGAACGAACCTACTACGTACCAATTGAAGTGAATCGATGATGGAAAGGGTACATGGAATCTTTCTAAGAGGAGGGAAGGGGGAGGGTCGGGCGGACGACGATGCTAGACGAGATGCGACTTCGTCGAAGCTTTTGTATGCACTCGATAACCCGTGCAGAACAAACAAGCCTACGAGACACAAAAGAAGAAGAAAGAAAGAAAGAAAGAAAGAAAGAAAGAATGAAAGAAGGAAAGAAAAAGAAAGAGTTGAAAAGAGGACTATACCGTTCAACGAACGAACGAACGAACGAACGAACGTAGGTAGGTAGGTAGGTAGTAGGTTCCTCTCTTTCTTTTCTTCATTCCACATGCCAGAGTACTGTCATTACCCTGCATGAACAGAGAAAGAGAGAGAGAGAGAGAGAGAGAGAGAGAAAGGTAGAGGGGGTGAAAAAGGGAAGAAAGGAGATGTAAACAGAACGATTTTGCGATGCAAATTTCATTCCGTTTCTCTCGAACATATATTCACTTCTTTTTCTTTTCTCTCTCTCTCTCTCTTTCTCTCTCTTTCTTCTGTCTTTTTCTTTCTTTCTTTCTTTCTTTTTCATTCTCGTTTTAACCCTCTTCCCACCAAGTTACTAGTCTCTTTAAGTCGATTCTTTTTCTTTATCTTTCTGCCCCATGCCACCCTTATTTTTTACGTTGTCTACGTTCCTACCACCCTCCTTCAACTCCTTCCCGCCATCACCTACGTCGTATCTTTATCTCGTGCTTTCTTTTTTTTCTTCTTTTTTTTTTTTTTTTTTTTTTTTTCTTCCTTTCTTCCGTTCTTCTTTGTCCTGTGTTAGGTGTTGCCAAGCACTTTTCAAAGTTATCTCGACGCCCTCGCTNGATTCTTTTTCTTTATCTTTCTGCCCCATGCCACCCTTATTTTTTACGTTGTCTACGTTCCTACCACCCTCCTTCAACTCCTTCCCGCCATCACCAACGTCGAGGTTTTCCCCCTTCCCTTGTCTTCTTTCCCTTACTTTCTTTCTTTCTTTTTTATTTCTTCCTTTCTTCCGTTCTTCTTTGTCCTGTGTTAGGTGTTGCCAAGCACTTTTCAAAGTTATCTCGACGCCCTCGCTTGGACGGACATGCATTTTCGTGGTTAGCACTGATTTTTACTAGGAAAAAAAAAAAAAAAGAAAGAAAAAGAGAAAAGAAGAAAAAGAAAAAAAAAAAAAAAAAAAAATAGAAAGAAGGAAAAATAAAAAGGCCAGTCCTTTCTACCATTGTCTACCGTTTCTCTACAGGAAACGAACTTGTTCGCAATCTTGAAAGGTGGTAAGGGAGAAAAAGTAGGGTAGATCGAGAAAGGATGAGATCGAGAAAGAAACAGAGGGAAAGTGAAAAAGATTGAAGAAAGTGAGAGAGAGAGAGAGAGAGAAAAGTAAGAGGAGGAACGGTGATGGAATTAATTAGGAGACGAGGAAACCTTCTTTCCTACTCTCTTGAGAACCTTCCCATAGTGGAAAAGCTGACTCATTTTCGTCCTTCGAAGGATCCTTACCAGCCCCCTTCCTTTTTCTCCTTCTCCTGCTTTTCCTTCTTCTTTTTTTTTTTCTTAATTTCAGATTCACTTAGTACAGTTCGATTTTTCGTATCTAAAGGGGCAGGGGGTGGGTGGGTAGGTGGGCGGGGGTAAGGACTGGGTAAGAACGCGAATGAGAATCGAAGAAAATAATTAAAAGCAGCGTTGAGAATATTTCTTATTAAAAGGATCCGCTAGATAAAAGTTTTGAAGGATTTCAACGTGGGTGGATCCTTGAACTACAGTGAGTGGACTTTATGGATTATGGATAAAAGTTTGGAAAGATCCGTTTCGACAAATACTTATCTATCTCTCTTACGTTCACGAGGTATGAGGATGAAATCGAACGTTCGTACTGGCTATCGTTAAAATGTTGAATAATTTTTTGTTTGTTTTTTTTTTTGTTTTTTTTTTGTTTTCTTTTCTTTTTAGATTTATCGAGAACGACGAGTAGATGAGTAAGAACTGTTTGAAATCGTGATATCTAGCTGGCAGAATTGAATCGAGCTTTGTAGGATGAATCGGTGGAATACCAAATCGATGGAAATCTTTTCATTGAAATGGCACTGCTAACGGTTGAAGTTTCAGCTTGAATAGAATTGTCTAATTGTAAGTTTGCTAGTTACCTAATTCTGGTCGTCGTAGTCGTTGTCGTCGTCGTCGTCGTCGTCGTCGTCGTCTGTGTGGACGTACTCAAAAGTTTTCACTTACTTCACTCGTTGAATCGTAGAATAAAACTATTTCCGAATGGAAAAACTACACTTTACTTATTTTTAATCTTTGATCAATCCCCTTATCCGTAAAGTAAAATCATTTTTCAATCTTACGTAATATTTTCAACTATCAATAGTATTAATTTTACTGATTGAAAAATAATTTAACAAATTTTCTAAATTAATCTGATTAATACAAGCATGAACTATAATAGATAAATATTTTTTACATGTACGAGTATCTTAGATATCGGACATCCAATGATTTCGAATTTCTGCACATATCTGACAAATAAATATGATATATAGTTTTACATATTTCATACTAAAATTCATAATAATTAATTCACTAACAACAGTATTGCATTCTTGAAAAAAAAATAACAGTAACGATTATCGTCTTTTTCTAACGTTTTATATAATTCATACTAATTTATAATTTACAATATACCCGAGTCAAGCGCCATCCGTTAAAAGAATAACACAATGGGATAGTGCACTTTAGAGAACGGTGCTTTTAAAATACGCACCAATCCACAAATCGAAACGAGACTTGATTCCAAAGACTCGTTTGATAGGACGAAAGTCCTTTTCTTAAAAGTTAGATACAGAAAAAGGGATTCAGTTAGAATCTCGTGATGAATTATTCGGTTTGTAGCAATCTTTGGTCTGTCTTGTGTTTTCTAGCCACGACACACAAGGATTTTATTTATTTCTTTATGTCTTCTACCATTATCTTTTTTCTTGCGAACGATTGCACTTTCTTCGAGGAATTTGTCGATAAAGGAAGAGAAAGAAAGAAAGAAAGAAAGAAATAATGAGAGAGAAAGAGAACACGATTATCCGATCGGAAAGCGTGACTTCGTCAACCTGATACGAAAAATCTCGTTTCGAATCCAAAGAAGATTTTTCCTCGTGATTCGAGAAACTAACATAGAAAAGGGATGTTTTTGGTGAATTTTACATGAGATTAAGTAACCCTTGTAGTCCACCTTTTTCTCTTCAAATCGATTCTTCTATATTTTCTTCTCTATCTATCTCTAATGTAAACATTTCACTGATGTAATATCAAGATATTTATCTTTCCAATCAAATCAAATTCCAAGTCAAATCGAAGTAAAGTAAGAAACGCGTATCTTGTTCTAATCGTAGAGAAGTTTAAAGTTTTCTAAGATTGCCTAGAGAGAGAGAGAGAGAGAGAGAGAGAGAGAGAGTTTAATAGCAAATGTGTGATAAGAGAAAGATTAGAATTTAGATAGTGTAGCATCGTTCTATTACAGTTGGTTTGTTTCCATGATTATTACTCTTTTATTTATTCGTTAAGTATATCATTCGATGATGATGATAATAAAATGAAATCCTCGTGGTATAATAATAAGTTGTGTTCACCAATTTCGATAAAACGTTTCTGACCTATACACTAATTTACCTTGTAATACAATTTTTAAACGAATATCGAAAAGAGATTTATTTCGATTGGAATATAATATTAAATGAGAGAGAGAGAGAGAGAGAGAGAGAGAGAGAGAGAGAGAGCAAATAAGTAAAATATTCAATTAAATATCCTATAGTTATTATTAAACGTAAATCTTCATGTTTATTATTAATAATTAATAATTATTAAATGGTGTAGTACTTATTATATTAAAATGAAATGAAATTTATATTTCAGATTTAAATCTGTTAATAATAATAATAATAATAATAACAACAACAACAACAACAACAAAAATAACGAGACAACTTTGAATTAGTTGAAATGCTTGAAACGAAAGCATCAGCTTTCGCGTTCACGCGGAAGAATACACGTATGTGGCCTCTGGTAATTAATTAAGCGTCCATCCAATGCTTATCGTGTCAATTGTGTTTTTGGTAAAGAAGCTATCGAAGAGATAAGCACGGCAAATAAGCGCGAACACGTGTGCTAGCAATTGTACCTTTTGATCGTGGCCAATCTGCTATCAGCCATGCTGCGTGATCCAAAAGAGTTTCGAATACGTTAATGATCTGCATTCACGCTTGGGTAGGTAGGCTATACATGGTTGGATTTTCGCCAATTGTAGCGGCAATTAGAGGAATTCATGGAACGTGTTTAGCTCATCAATTGTGTCAAATAATCCATCCAACAATCGTACCCCATTCAGACATTTCAAATTGTTCAAAATGAAGAAAACAAAAGAAAAAATCTTTTCAACGCGATAATCTGTTTTGATTTTATTTATAACAACATTTTATATTATATCTTTAGAAAAATTACTCATCTATGGTCAAATTTGACTGAATGAAAATACATTGACAAATTTATTTTTATGAAATGTTAATTTTTGAAAGAGAAGAATAAAAAGATACAAATAGAGAGAACACATAAAAGCAATATAACGAAGAATGTGAAAAGCCAACTTTAAAAATATCAGTATTATGGGAACTTTTGTTAATCGTCTTTTATGGTCTCTTCTAAGATAGTTCTCGGAGCTCGAACATAATGTCGAAATAGGAAGAGGAAGGAAGGAAGGAAAAAAAGAAAGTAGGTTTACGTTTCTGGATCCTAATGTTTCTTCAAGTAGGTACCCAGCAATTCTATTAGATATTTGTGAGCAAGGAAAATGGTCTTTTATGACGACAGTCTAGAAACTTTGGTAACGTTAGTGAAACGTACGTAACTCTTAACCCGTAAAGCTGATTTTGTTGGAAAGTAAAGAAAGAAGAAAGAAGAAAGAAGAAAGAAGAAAGAAGAAAGAAGAAGAAGATGTTATTTTTTACGTATTCTGTATTTTTAAGTAACCATACTCTCACTCTTTCTCTTTTTCTTTTATTCAACTATTATTAAAGAATAATATTCGTTTAGAAAAAGTTTACTTTATTTAAAAAAAAAAAAAAGTCAATCCAAAACGTTTCTATTTAAAGAAAACAAACGATGTTCCGTATTTCGATAAGATTTTACGTTGAATAAAAATAGAAAAAAAAAAAGAAAGAAAAGAAAAAAGCAATAAAAAGAAACGATAAGTGAGAGAATGGGGTAGTGGGGGTTTAGATAAAACGAGTATATCGGGATAGAAGTCAACTGATTTTGTTGGAAGTTTGACAAGTATGATGGGGTAAAAAGGTTTGGGGACCAGCAGCAGTAACAGCAGCAGCAGCAGCAGCAGCAGCAGTCGTTTGATATCGCAATAACAATCGTAGAAGTTCTTCTAGGTCCATGATAGCAGAAAGAGAGAAATAATTTGAAATTCTTACCGGACTACGGTCAGTACGCGCGATTACATCGGATACACGTACACACGAGTTTGAATTCGGTAGAATCCTATCGGAGTGGTACGTGAAAGGCGTGAGTGGTTCGTCGGTCCATAAAAGACGACGACGAGGACGATTCTCTCTTTCATTCTATTTCTCATTCTCTCTTTCTCTCTTTTTCTCTATTTTCTGAAAGTGTGAGAAAATGGTAGAGGATATACTCCCATACACATACATACTTATATGTACCTATCTCTCTATCTCTATTTTTATCACTATCTCTATCTCTTTCTTCCTTCCTTTCTTTCTTTCTTTCTTTATATAGTATATATCTATATCTATATAACAGTTAGGGTAGAAACTCAAAAGGAGAACTTAAACGCGGAATAGAGTCGAATAGGCGGCGCTCGTCCGGTGCTTCGAGCCGTTCCGCCGATTTAATAACGTAAATTGTGCGCGGCTTGCTTTAGCAGTTCTGTCACGAATTTTTCTAAAGCACACTATCGAGTGTTCGGGTTCCTGCTGGGAATACGGAGAGATCTCTCTCTTTCTCTCTCCCTCAGGCCAGGAATGGCTAGGACGTTTCACAGGCCCGTTGCTAACCTTCTTCTTCTACTCATCCTATTTCTTTCCTTTCTTCTCCTTTTTCTAGCTTTTTTTTTTTTTACCTTTTTTTTTCTACCAACTCTTCTCCTCGTATTTTGCTTTTCTTTCCTTCGCGTACTCTTGTAGCCAACCCAGCACCCTGTTTCCTTGACGTTTCTCACATATATGTATACGTACACAAGGTTTATTTGGGTGACAGGATTCGAACTGAAGAAAGAGAGACGAGAAACGAACGACGAATTGCACCCTTGTATCAACGTGACTCGCATTCACGTGCCTTCCGGCGACTAATATTTTGGGTTAGCACCGATGAACTAACTTACAAAA
>NW_015149006.1:805881-887145 GCF_001465965.1 Polistes dominula | reverse complement strand
TTTTTGTAAACGACGTTAGATAACAAGTACTCTACGTATAAACCAAAAGATGAAATTTTACGTATACTATCTGTTTTCTTATTAGAAAAGTTGATCCTTTGATCCTCATTTGCATCCTCCTAGAAACCATACCACCATCATGATGATGCACCAAGAAGAAGTTTACTCTTCCTTTTTGGAATTCAACGATACGAGAAATGGAAGGAAAGCCAGTGGTAAATGAAGGAAAGAGGTAAGTTGAAAGAGAGTTTAGAAAAGGGAGAGAGAAACGAGAAACGAAAAAGAGAAAGAGAAAAAGACAAATGAGCGGGTATTACTCGAAAAGCCCTCCCCCCTCTCCCTCCCCCCCCACTCATTCCCTCGACAAGTCCAAGGTAGGCAGGTATATATATATATGTATATATGTCTGTGTGGAAACACAACCCAACAACACAACGCGGTCGTCCTTCAATGCGCTTACGAATAATAGCTTGCAAGCTCCAATGCGTAAACGAAATTCCCCCTTTTTTCTCCGTCTCTATTTATTTCATTTTCTCATTGAGAGAGAGAAAAAAAAAACAAAAAAAATATAAACAAGGAAAGAAAACGAAAAATAAATACAAATGAAAAGAGGGAGAAAAACAACAAGAATGAAAAAGAGAAAACGGGCACATGCAAAATTATTATATGGGCGTTGCTTTTAAATCAATGTTCTCGCGCATTATACCTGGAAGGTAAGTTGGCTCGCGTGATACCTGCAGGCTAAAAGTTGCAACGAGGGGTACTACCGATACCTTTAGGGGCTAAAAGAGAAAGACCTAAAGGATGAGAAAGAGAGAGAGAGAGACAGAGTTAGCAGGGTAGTTTTCGTCGTCTATAAGGGCGTCGTCCGAGTACGAGGGAAAATAGCGAAGGTAGTTTCGTGTCTAATGATCGGGATAGGGTGCGACGTCGGCCGTATTTAGGAAATTTTATGAAAAGTACAGGATCGCGTGACCACGTTCGCGTCGTCGCCATAGTCCTCCTCTAACTGACATGAGTGAGAGAGAACGAGACGGCACGTATTACCTTTCTCTTTCTTCCTTATCCCTTTTAGGATCCCTTATCTTCGATCGAGAGACCACTTAACCTGCTGGAAGTCGATTGAGCCACGTGAAAAATAGTTTTACAGCTTGCCCTGGCCTCGATCTAACTATTTTTTTCTTTTTTTTTGTCTTAAAAAAAAAAAATAATAATAATCTAACGATACATCCATTTACTTCGATCACTTCCATAAACATTTTTTACTCTTGGCTCGTGTATCATAGGCATAAGAGATCTTTCGTAGGTAGCATTTTATTTTAACGGTGTTAACCTACTATCTATCTCAGCTGTATCGTTACAGTTTATAGGCAAG
This sequence comes from Polistes dominula, assembly GCF_001465965.1. Next base: position 885,770 of record NW_015149006.1, on the reverse strand, counting down.
ACCCTTTTCTTTTTTTTTCCTTACCTTAGCGTTTCTATAAGCGCTCGCAGATCAAGCGTTAATCGTACGGTTCATCGATTCTCAAAAATGTTCTCTTCGCAAAAATCGATCTATCCTTGCTAGGCATTGTAACAACCACCTAGTAAACTCTCCTTCTCCTCCTCCACCTCCACCTCTTTCCATTACTTAACCCCCTCCTCATTTGCCCCTATGTAGTACACGCTGCTCTAACACGTTGCTTTAACACGTCGCTCCTTTTTTTCCACCTCGGCGCCGAGTGAAATTCAATTTTCATGTCGCACGCACTCTACTGGCACCTAACTCTACTGTCTTTTATACATGTGCGTGCACGTCATCACAGAGAATGAGAGAGAAAAAGGGAGAGATAGAGAGACGTAGGGGGTAGGAGGAGAGGGTGGAAAGCTAGAGGGTGAGAGTGTATGACGCACGACAATGCGAATATGGCTGGCTAAGCGTACACACATGGTAAAGTCGCGATAAGCAGGTTTCCTCGTTGTACAAGAGACTGCGTGCCTGTTACCTTTTCTCTCTATCAATGTATTTGTGCGTAACCATCTACCTGCGTGCGTGCGTGCGTGCGTGCGTGCGTGCGTACGCGAATACGTGCGTGCATGCGTGCGTGCGTGCTTTGAACATAGGGACGTGTCTCCCCTGGTTAGATGGTTAGACAGGTAAGTAGATAGGTCGAGGGAGTGAGGTAGGGGAAAAGGACGTGCATCATGACTTTGCTCTTCTTTCATACTTTCCCTTTATGTCTTGTCACAATGTGTCAGCTAGCGTACAGTAAAGTCAGTCGATTCATGCTTCCTCCAATAAATTGCTATCCTTACCAAAACTTATAAAGTGACAACGAATGAACGTTGTAATATTACGTATGACACGTAGGAATAAAACATTGTCTCGGAAATATTGAAGAACGAAAGAAAATGAACAAAAAATGAACGATCAAATCGATAAATTTAAACGATCTATCTTTTCTAAATTTACGCAAACATTTGATTAAGGAAAATAATGAAGGATAAAATTCGTAATTAGATTGATTAGGACTATAGGAATCAAAGGATTATAGAAGTTATAGATTGAGGAACAATGAAATTAATGATAATAATTGAAACCGACAATTTCGAAAGGTGCTTTTGACACCTTCGGTAAAAATAACGTAAAAAGATAATAATTATATTTAGGTTACCTTGACATGTATTCTATCCTTACATCCAATGCTGCACATATCCGTATCCATATATGTATTTATCACTAGCCAACACTACACACACTCGCGTATATATTCGTATCTGTATCCATATATGTACTGTATATATCACTATTAAGCACTACACGCACTTGTGTACATATGCATATCACTTGCATATGATAAAAAATGCATACAAGTATACGCGACGCGAAATAAATTGTCTACTTATTTAAATAGTTGTTACATCTTCCGACGTTGGAAGAAGACTGACTAATATAACTGAGCAATACACCCGACAAACACCGAAAGTACACGAAGATTAATGTATTTACAAATTCGACAGAGAGAATAGAACAAAAATCATAAAATTTGGAATAGCGATGGAAAATATTGAATGACAAGTGGGAAATAGAAAGAGAGAGAGAGAGAGTGAGAGAGGTAATATATAAACAAAACATTCAATGATCTAGAAATCGTTCTTTCGTTTAGTTTTCTCTTTCCCATCCCTTCCCTCCTACCTCATCATCCTTTTAAACTACTGTGACAAACGTACTACAATTTTTTCTACTTTATTTAGTTTCTCATAAATACAATGTTTTTAATATTCTCTTTTTTAACTATTATCGTTAGAAGTATTGCATCTTATATATGATAATCACATACAAGTATACTGGTTCATTGTCCTTTAAGAAAATCTGTTAAAATTCTTTTATTAAATTTTATCCCTTAAAAAGTTCAACCTCATAATTAAAATCTAATAATAATTTATTAATAAAAAGTACCCTTCCTCCCATACAATTTTATATCCATCATTAACGAGTAAATATAATATTTAAAATTAGGAACATCGTATATAGTATCGTATCGTATCGAGTAATGGAAATAAAAATGAAAACCAAAAGAAAACAAAAACGAAGGAAAATCTAACAAGTCGGATGTACGTTTAGAGGATGTTACGTATCCTGAGTTCCTAGTAGACGAGAATGCACACGCATAGTGTATACGCATGCACGTACGCACGCACGTACGCATGTACATACACATACGTAGTAGTTATGTGTCCAGTTTGCGTGTCGAGGGCGTAGGGCGATTCACCGCAAGTAATTAGGTGATGTGTTTATCGCACATCGGTTACCCGCCGGCGCGCCATGACGGGCTAACTAGTGATAATCGATTATCACCCTCGAATCGAATTCTTCACAGTTCGTCGACACGACGAACGTCGACGGACGACGATGGTTGCTTGCTTTCCCTGAACCAACCTCGCGTATTTCTATGTATACGAAGTGTATTCATCCGTGATCTACGCACATATATATATTTATATAAACACATATACACGTATATATATACATCCAGTTGGGTGAGGGTGAGGGGGAGGGACATATGCATGAAACTTACACGTATACGTGAAAAACGTTCATGTGATCTACGGAGCAAGCTCATTCTCTCTCTTCGATCGTGAACGAGCACCTTTCCCCCTCCCCCAGCCCCGATATAACGTGCATTCTCTTTCATGGTTTAATGGTATTGGCTATCGATTCGTTCGTTCGTTCGTTCCGAACGTCTTTCGAACGTCGTCCGCGCACGCGCACCAACAAAATACCATTTTACGAAAGTGCAACGATGTTCTTTACTTTCCTGTTACCGTTTTCAGCTCGATCGGCAAATTTCTTCTTAGAAAAAAAAAAAAAAAAAAGAAATAAAATACGAAGACAAGGAAAAAAACGTAGGAAGAAAAAGATAGCTTTATCGAAATTACTTAGGTTTCTCCACAAAAACCAGCCACCACTATGATTGGGCTGATATCTTCGATCCGAAAAATTTCGATAATATCTAAAATACATAAAATGTCGAATTGATTAGTTCTGTCGAAACTTTGGTTAAAATGTTTTTATTGTAATTGTTATATTATTATAGTTGAAATAAAGATTGTTTGAAAAATATCATTAGAACATAAGAACACTGATCCAATAATCATTGATAATTGAGTAACACTAATTTCCTCTCGTTACATTCATCATGATAGGTTTTTATTCCTCTTTCTGTTAAAGTAGTTTAACTAATTCTAGTACGCGGTAATCGATATTTTAAAACTTCTCTTGGATTTGGGTCGGACTCATTTGCAAGTGGAAAAGTAGTAGTACTGAACAGTGGACCAACATTTTTCTTAGTTACGATCATTTTAAGGCTCCTTTTAAAATAAAACAAACAAACAAACAAACGCAAAAAAAAAAAAAAAGAAGAAAAGTAAAATGGAAATGTTCTGTTTAGGAATGCGTCATTACTACGTGAAATAGTTTCTTTCTGCGAAAAAAAAAAAAGAAAAAAAAAACAGGGAAAGCTCGTTCAGAAAATTACCTTAAATAAATTCACATTTGCGAAAGAATCGTATTTCGATGGTAATCTTTGTTCAGCCAAATTGGCTAATTTGAAGATCAAATGTGGATGTTCGCGATGAAATTGTTTTCATTTTTCGTCGAATTTACACACACACACACACACACACATAGATATACATACACCTGGATATGTACGAATGTAAACTCTAATGTGTCGTTGATACGAATAAAAGATACTTTTAAAATATTTAAACTTCTGACTTCAGTAATATTTATTTTCCTGCGTATTCAATTCGTGGCGATTAATTTTTAATGAAAAAAAAAAAAAAAAAAAATAAACGATGAATACCACGGTCATTTTGAATAATTTATATGAATAAATGAATGTTGAAAGAATAGTAAGCCGCTGAGGAAGGTAAACGAGCATTTTCTTCTTCTCAGTTTCACGATCGTTTGTACGATTGAAATAAAGAAAGAAAGAAAGAAAGAAAAAAAAAAAAAGAAAGAAAGATAGAGAAAGAGAAACTGGAAATGTTCTAGGAACATTTCTTAGTGAGACTTCATTTTGAAAATTACAGTAAGTACATTCGAATTCGTAAAAGAGAGAAAAGGTGTGTATGAGAAAAAGAGAAAGAAAGAGAGAAAGAAAGAAAATGAGTGAGAATGAGAAAGAGAATAGTATGGAGGGTGGAGAACGAAGTGAAATCATATAATGAGTTTCAAAGTTAAATTAGGTATATAACGGTAATTGCTTTTCAGTAATTAAGAGAGAAACGTATATGACGAAGAAACTGAGTAAAATTCTTCTAACGATCGAGTATCGATGCTTGAACGTAAGTGGATCAATTGCAAGTTTAATAACGAGTGCATCTTCAAACCTTATACATGGACGAATGAAATTAGAAACGTGTTTGCGTTGGATAAACAAAAGATCACTTTCGCTTAATCGTCACTTTTCTTTTAGACTCGTTCATTTTGTATTATTTATTCGAAAAGAAAATGTCATTTCATTTCGAACGGTTGTGACAAAGGTGTACAATGCAATAAAATTTTTAATGCAAATGAATTGAATTGAATTTAGATTTCGCGACACACCATTAGATAATGAATTTTATTTCGCTATCAATAATAAGATCCGATTGATATTGTTTTGTTTCGTTACATTTGAAAGGATCTATAGGTTCAATTATTTAACCGTGTTTTAATTGAATTCGAATAGTATTTTTTTACAATGTTAATTTTTTAAATCAATCGTTAGTTGTTATACCGAGTGTACCGGGTACATTTCGCGAAAACGATCGTTCGATTTGGCTGCTTGTAAAATCGATATTGTTTTTATGCGAATCCTACGATCCACGGGATATTAAATGGAACAAGGACAATAAAACTAGAGCGATCTACGTGCTATCAAATTTTTATGTTTCTCGCGAAAGTAGAGTGCAGAATTTTCATCCAACACTGAGAATCTTGATGGTACGAGTTGTTTCACGACTATCATTGTGAATATACACACGTATATATATATATATATTTTTTTTTTCTTTTTATCTATTCGTACGTAGCGTATTCGTGTTTATATAAAACTTAATGTCAATGAAAAAGAATATTGTATTTTATCGATTTCTGATTTTTGATTCGAGAGTTAAATGAATCGTGAAATTTCAAATATTTATACTCAATTTATTTAATAAACACGACGAAACTAAAAATTACTGTAATCACGATTATGCCCTTTCAAACATTACTCATTAAAAAGTTGCTATGTTATTTAGTCTCCTCTTAATGATTACATCCTTAATGACTTATCAAAGAAAAATAGCCGACTGTGAATTTTCAAAGCATGAAAGATCTTCTGAGGCGACTACACAGAAGTTGTGTGCATTTTTGCAATATAAACACTTACGTAAACACGATGTAAATGCTTTTGAAAATGCAAGGAAAAATGGGGGGCGGGGGAGAGAAAGGAACGTCCAAGAATATCAACTTCGTATAAGGATTATTAAAAGCTTCTATTAAAATTATTTAACTTCGTTTTGAACGTTATACTTATTAATAAAAAGTTTTACCGATAAGTTCACGTGATTTATTTATTAGTTTATTTAAAAAAAAAAAAAAAAAGAAAAAAAACGAAACGGCAGATAAGTAAGCAAATTTATTTATGATTTAAGGAATTAGTTACGATTCCAACAAATGGACCAGAATTAAAGTTTCTTAAGTTTCCACGTTTTTCGGACTTTTATTTTAACCATTAAGCAGCTATCCAATGGATCGGATTGTGATCGGGGTCAGGTCAAGTTGCAATCCCGAAACTTTATCGTTGCATAAACACATTCGGTAACTGATATTTTGAGACCCGATTTGCGATCCGGGATCTGATTCTCGACACGCGATCCGAAACTCGATTTAGACTACATTGTTTCTATTTGGATTTGTATTTAAACCAGTATATTGTAAATAAGATGTAAAGGTGTAATCAAATGTCAGAACTCGGATGGTAAATAATTTTGAATCGTTTGAAATTTTAATGTGTGTACAAATACGAAAAAATTTCTCGACCCCGATAATTTTGGATTATTCGTGGAACCTTAATGTGTACCATTTCGTTCCTACAAAATCGGGAAATTTGTTACTGGAAAATATTAACCGTTGGGTTTAATTTAGATGATTCTTCTGTCTGTACAATTACGAATTCATTTTACATTTTAAATATTGTTCGATGTTCACGTATTTTTGAGCTATATAAATATAGTAACTGAACTGTATGCATTAACGCTCGAGATATAATGGTGTATTGTATAAACTATATTTCGTAAAAGAGTATATACAATAACGCATGATATAAATCGCGACCGTCGTATGATATTAAAGACGCAACGGGCAATAAAGCTTGCTCGAAACGTCGAAACGCATAAAGGAGAGTTAGCAAGCTGTGCCAGACCAACTGCCGGGCAGCCGATATTACCTTTGTTGGGGCACTCCTAAATCATGTAACCGCGTAAAACACAAAATCACGATATATTGGACGAATGCATTTCAACATCTTGCAATTATTGCATCTTTATATCTTTTTGTATTTTCATTTTTTTTTTTTTTTTAAAGAATAAACTAAATAAATATACATGAATAGAATGTAACATTTACGGGAAGCTTTTGATAATCGACTGAAAACAAAAAAAAAAAAAAAGAAAAGGTTGGAAAATAGTTGGAAAATATTGACTCCTTAGAGAAAAGTTAAGTTTTTAATCTCAATTCAAAAAGCATTTTTCCACGAATCGAGTTCACGGTTTGTTTGACCATGGAACTAACTTTGGTCCTTCTTTCATATTAAAATATCTGGAAAGAGGATCACGGAAAGAAAATAGGTATTATTCTGAAGAAACGAAGTTAGGGTTAGGTAAGGAATGATAGAAAGAATCGAGAATAGAGTAAAAATGGAAAAAAAACGAGGCGGAATCTAGCAGAAAGCTCAGTCGTGCGAACGCGATGGAACTCTCATTCTTGACTAACGCCAAGGTAGAAACGACGGCTCACTTTTCCCAAAGGCACGGAGCCACGCTTTCTCTCGTTTGTTCCATCTTTGAGGAAGCTGAATTTAGGATGCTTCTGCTTCTGCCGCTAGAAACTAGCCTAACTCGATTTACGCGAGGCAGAACGCAAACTCATATCGGTAAATCCGAGTTACCTGTCTTTCTCCAGTGCCACGTCGCGTCGTACCGCTTCAATTAGGCGATTCGTGTCTGCCAAGAGACCTAACCATCCAACTTCCCATCTATTCTCCGAGGCCAGGACCCATCAGTCTACCTGACAAGGAAATAATCCTGACATTTCTGAAATTTTCCTTTCGTTTCACGTTCGTTCGGCTTCATTCACGTATTATGAAAATCGACTAACAGAGAGCGTTGAGTTCGTTAGCTGCGATTTAAAACAACTTCTGTTTCCTCAATCAAACGTATATCCTCCTCATTTAGTTTTACAATTTTTTCCTAATACGAGATACAAAAATTAGAAATAAATATTTAAATAGTATTTCTCTAGGTTAGATTCTAATTATAATATTATCAAACGTTTGATAAATCTAATATATTTTAATTTTAACGCAAATTTTAAAACGAACAGTTTCATCTGTTTAGAACTACGTTAATTTAGTAGTTAAAGTTTACGAATTTTTTTTTTGTTTTCCTTTCCTAAACCTCCCGCCCCTCCCCCACCCCCGCCTCTAGTATAAAATCTCTTTATTCGATGATCCGGGGGAAAAAGTTTGGAAAGAGGAAAAGGATGGCGAAAGTTTAGTAAGACGGTCGCGAAGATTATTTCGTTGGTGAATCGAACGAACGAACGAACGAACGAACGAACGAACTTGAAAAGTTCTTCATCGAGATGAGCCGTAACGATGGAACATTGCTAGACGGCAAATGGATTTCACGAGGGAAGCAATTACGTTCTGAGACCGCGACACTCCTGATGAATCGAGCTTTTTTAATCACGAGATGCGAGAGCGGAATAAATTGAATCGCGGGGTATGTTCATCTCTTCTTCTTCTCACACCCCCGAACCCCAGCCTCAACTCCAGCCCCAGCCTCAGCCTCAGCCCCAGCCCCAGTCCCAGTCCCAGCCTCAGGTTACGCTTCCCCCACTATTTTCTCTGTTGAAACGTTGAGCCGAATGGCGGTAGGATAGAGAAGGTGTTTCGTTCTCAGCGGAAACGCAGTCGCATTCCAGAACAGTGATTTTAACAGCGCCGTTTCTCGAAACATTAGGATTACTCGCACGAACCCGTCGCAGTTTAACGGCTTTCACGTTCAAAAGTAATTAGGTTAATTCTACTAAAAGCTCGCGTGGCTGAAGCTGCAGAAATTATCTGCCGTTTTAACCATCGGGCCGCATTGGAAAAATAAGATTGACTCTTTTTATTTCTTTTCTTTTTTTTTTTTCTTCGATTAAATTGGTTCTTGGCTACCAACCCGTTCTGTTAAACTAGGGAAAACAAATTTGCTTTTCTATTTTCTTTGACGTTGTTTCGTTCTATCCAACCGAACAATAGAAAATCAATAATACGTTATTCTTAAGGCAAATATTGTCTAGGAGTTTGACGATCCACAACGAATGCACATTCAACGTTCTTTTCTGAAAACTAACCAAAGTTGCTGTTTTTGTCAGGAGAAATTGTTCACGCTCGAGAATGAGGAGAGGAGGAGGAGGAGGAATGGGTAAGAATACTTTTTCCTACCATATTACGACAAGTTTTCAATTTTCAAGTTTAGAAAGTACCTACGTGGAAAGTGGTAGAAAGAACGAAGTGGAAAGAAGTAGGATGGGTGTCGGTTGGTTATCATACCCGGTTTGCCGCGTGTTAGAAGCGATACCAGAAGGGGACACGTAACACACCGTCACGCTAATCCAAAAGAAAAGTTATAAGCGTGTGCCTCTATTCCCCCCCATAATTAGTTTCGCTGTTAAAATACTTTGAAAAAAAAAAAGAAAAGGAAAAAAAAACCTTTAACATAAGCGAGATAAGCTTCTAACAGGACGACTATTCTTCTATCGAAAATAACCTTTTACACCTTTCTTACGAGTCAACCGCGAAACGTTTGGGGCGTGTTGCGTTTGTTTGAAAGTACCTTGATGAATCTAGCTTCCAACAGAACACGAATTTAACTCTAACCTCTGTAACCTGACAGGGAAGGGGTACAAAGAGGGTTATTTGCTAACGTTGACCGTAATCGCAAGAATAATTGCACGGTATCGTTGCTCCGACCTTTTTGAGATAGGCGGTACCTTTCAAACTCGCATGCTTTTTGACATAGACGTTTGAATAATTATTTCTCAGAATGTATTACATATTACTTCGACAATGTTACTAATTCAGTATAAATTGTTAACTGATCTGTTTCTAATGAAATTTTTGATTACTCAATCGATCAACATTTCTATGAATTCGTATAATAAGTGATAACGATAAGCAAACAAGCAAGCAAGAGAAAACAAATTTATCCAGTATTGTTGATAAAATAATCAGATTTTGAACGATTGATTCAAATTCCGATTGATATAAACGTAAAAACGTCGATTTAGTGATAAATAAATCCGATTGATTTCATGAATGTTGCGAAAAGTGAAGTTCTTCGTTAATTCACAGGAAGTTGTTTACGCTTGGTAAGAATTCAGTGCGACAGTAAAAACGAGACATATAACGCCGGGTGGTAATTCTTTCAGGACGGAGGAAAGCGAATGGTCCTATACTATTCGTGTGGATTCGCTAGAAGCAAATAACGTAAGGAATGCACCAACAGTAGTAGTATATACCAACGCTCTCTCGCATCCAACGTAATCGTGTTACGAGTCGCGGTAACGACGAGCATCATTCTTCTTAACGTACCACTGTACGGAGACAACCAAACGAGCACGCTTCGGTGATTTTTATACGAGATACGATGTAGCTTGGAAAACCTAAAATAAAAAGAGAAAGAAAAAGAACGAGAGAGAGAGAGAGAGAGAGAAACAGAGAAAGGGAGAAAAAGACAAAATGAAGCTCTCTGCAAGCGTTACATGGCTATTATACTGGCTAGAGAAAAACATTAGAAATGTATTTATATAATCTTTCTTCATCCGTCACTTCCTACTCTATTTTACATATTAAATTTAACATACCTATGATGAATCAAATGGGTATTCGTATTCTCATTGTCAATTTAAAATGTTCAATATTTTTCTTGCTACTGGATAATTAATTATCAAACGTTCGATTGTTTCAATGACTTTTCATATGAAATTCAACATTTTATGCTTAATTACTTAATCATACAATATTTTTCAATTACTATACGAAGAAATTTATGAGAGTTTTATTAAACTTTTAAATTGATATAAATTTGATTGAAAAACATTCCACTGTATGTGTGTAATCATACGAGCCACGGTTCGGTGATTTTGAAAGGAGGTACGATGTAATTTGGGCAAATTTAAAAAAAAAGAAAAAAATAATAAAGAGAGAGAGAGAGAGAGAGAGAGAGACAGACAGATAGAGGAAGAAAGGGACGAAATGAAATGCTTGGCAAACGTTATGCGACTATTATACTGCTCTTCAGAAAAACATTAATAATGTATTTATATAATATTTCTTCATTCATCACATTTCCTAGTTTATTTTACTTTTCAAGTTTAGCAGACCGTAATACGTATATTTCAAATCAAACCATAAGTAAAATATTTCAACGGAGCGTATGATTTTTCTACTAGTTGATTAACCAAATATTGTCGGCATTATTTTCTACCATGAAACGATATAAACGAAATATTCGATATTAATTAAAACTACGAGAAATAAAGAAACGAAATGAAAGATTAAAAAAAGAAAAAACAATGAAAACAGATAGAAAGAAGATATGATGGAATAAAGGTTTCGCTTCTTTTGATACTAGTACGATAGAATTTAGCCGAAACTTTATAAAGATATATTCATTCAGCTCATAGTTGAACAAAAAATACAAAAATAACTCTTTATGAAAACTTATCTAAGAAAGACGAGTCTGCTGCTAGTTGGTGCTTAGAAGTTAGAAGAGAAGTAAGCAGTAGTAGTAGAAGTAGTTGTAGTAGTAATAGTAGTAGTATCTACATTGCCGGTTTCACGAGGAAGATCGTAAGGCAAAGAAAAGGTAAAAGAAAAAAGAAAAAGAAAGGAAGAAAAAAAAAAATAAAAAAGAAGACTTGCAAATAGAGTTGCGGGCGGGCTGGTGTTTACTCGGTGAGAACTTTTGGAGCAGCATGCTGCTTCGTTACGGGCCTCAACTCCACTTACAAGTAATTAGACTAACAAGCCTCGAGCCCTGAGCGAATCTTGTCTGATGATTTGGTAACCTGTCTGTCGTTAATCGTATAGCGAATGCTTGAAACTTAACACTAGATTTCTTTTTGTCTTCTAAGTAGAAATTTTTCATATTTTTTTTTTCTCCTCAATTAAATAAATTCTAGCCCCATTAACAAGAATTGTCTAAAAATTTCTAACGAAACTACTAGTACGCGATATTTATAATACAATACTTGATGCAAAATTGATGAGCAAAGATAGAATAATCCTTGAAAGCACGTTAACTGGTATAAGCAAATCGGAAGTTGTATGCTAACAACCATTATGAAGGATCTCAACGTGGATGGATAATAGTAACCCATGTATCCTAGAATTTCGTAGATACGTATTCAGGATCAACATTGCTTGGAATTTGTGTAAAAGCAAGTACGAARGAGAAAGAAAGAAATAGATGTACCTACCTATACTAGTTGAAGCAGGTTAGCTTACAACCTGTATGTATCGTTTCATAGACGCTGCCTTGCTTGAATCTATATAACGTGGCAAAACGCGGCACGTTATAACAACGTGCCGCGGGCGATTTGTAAAATTTATCTCACCACAACGAGGCAAGTACCGGCCTCGGTGAGATAGTGGCTTCCTGCTAGAGAATCTGGGCTAACCTATCCGAGAGGGTGATTGTTTCGTGGCGAAAGCTCATGTTGCCAAAAGCATCCCCCTGTGTAATCTTTGACCGACGCTATTAACGAGACTCCCAACCCGTTTTGTAGCTATCAAGGCACGACATATTTTCTGGATTTAAGGCTTTAACGGATCTACGAAAGCGAACGACCAAACAACAAGCAAACCGGCTGCCGAATCGTAATCGAAACGGCTTATCACTCTCCATAGGTATTTTTTTTTTTGATTCCAGATTATTGCTTTTGTTTTTGTGTTCGTTTGTTGATTCCATCTTGTTTTTATTTTATTCTATTTCATTTTATTTTATTTTTTAATATACACGTTCCAAAAGGGATTTCATCTTTTTCTCTCTTCTCTCCATATTGTTTTTCTTGTTTTTTCTTCCCCCCTTGAATCCATAACGAATCGACGTTCACGTCGATATATTGATTAACTTGTTCCAATTTTACTACTAGAATTGGAAAATATGTTTTTGTTCAAATGATAACAGTCCTGTCTTGTATGGTTAAGTGCCAAGTGACGATCAGCAGGTGGTAGGCACGTTTAATTCAAGCATTCCCAATACAGAAGGGATTTGAATCAGCGTTCAACCAAAATTGATTGCTTATCCAAGTGAAGTGATTTAGTTCAGCAGTCGGGTACGTTGTAGATATTCAAATGCATGCTTGTTGTTATTGAAGCGATACAAACATATTGTAAACGTCACTTTAATCAATTTTTTTATTAATATCTATATCACATGTAATACTTTCAATATAAAAATAATAATATAATGAAAATGTATTTTTCAATGTTACAATTTAACAAGAAAATCATTGTAGATAATTTAATGATGATAATTCCAGGATTGACCTTTGTGGTCAATCAGAATGTCGTTCGACGAGATTAGGATTGTTCCCCTGAGGCGAATATCATTCTAAAAGGATCGTCGTCACAATTGTGGTAAACGAGCCTCTATAATAGGCTCAAGCAAACATCGTGCTAACTGTGTAGCACAGTGAAAGCTGCGTTGCAATTTTGGGTTATGTGGAAACTTAATCCTGCCATCGGCGATTTGGAATCCTCCTTGACTTCTTCGATCCGAATGAATTCATATCCCCTCGTCGATGGGGCTGCGGTTTTCGATTGTGCTCTGAATACGAAACTATCAAGGTTGCTAAGGTTTGCTCCGATTTGATCACGATTCTCCGTTAGTCAATAACCCAACATGTCACATCGCAAAATGAAACACGTATACTCACATATATTTTCTATTCGAAGTAGAAACATAACAAGTTTAATCCCGTTTTCGTAATTACTACATTTCGATTTTGTGTAAAACTTTGACAATCGACCTAATTTCGATCATGACAATTTAATATTTCAAGATATTACTCGAAATACGACTAGTACCTGATTATTTTTAACTACGCGATATCTCATGAAGTATAAACGATTCTTTTCACAAGTGGTGGGGTAGGGAGGAGGAGGAGGGGTTTGGAAAATTGGTTGTTGAGTTAGAAGCTAGTGGTCGACTCGAAGATACTAAAATAGCTTTTAATGTGTGAATTTTAAGCCGCTTAAAACTGACAGCTCATAATCATGAAAACGAAGCGTAGTAGTAAAGCTACGAAACAATAGTTCTTGCATCTCATATTCTCATGCCGGTATTTTCGTTATATTATACAATACTATATATATATACATAGTGTATGTATGTGTGTATGTGTGTATAACATCTTCTTCTCTATTTCTCCAAGATAGTGGAAAGGTGTGGTAAAAAGAGATTTAACACGGAATAAGACGATTACGAGTTAGCTTAGCACCTTCAACACTTAAATCCTTACGGGACGATCCTTCCATCTTTGCCTCCTGCTATATCCTTTCTTAACACGTCAAACTTTACAACGATACCCACACGCCTGCAAATCTCGAGTCTGTAGATGCATCAATCATTTATGATCTAGATAAAATATGTACGTATAATCTGAAGACGTAATCATGCTGAGCATACGAAAACGAACAAAGAGTAAGAGAGAAAGAGAAAGAGAGAGAGAGAGTTAGTAACGTTAACGAGACTGAACGTAAGTGAAAATTTCATAAAGAATTTCAGATCATCTACCTTTTGGTTCTTCTCGAAATTATTGTTCTTAATATACCATTGAACAAGACGTTGAGAGAGTATCCTGTTTAAATTAAAAAAAAAAAAAAAAATTAAATATAATTAATTTAATGACCGGATCTCAGTTCAGCAAAAATAATTCATATAGTTTTTAGCAAAAATAATGCAAAAATTGTATTATAAAACAACTCGAGGTTTGATTTAATAAACGAAATTTTTCGGTTCACGAATTATTATCTGCTATAAAAAAAATTATATTAATATTATGTTTTTTATATTTATTTTTTTTTTCAAGTAAGTACAAATTGTTAATGTAAAAAGTTGAAATTACTGAAACGTAATATTTCCTTTGTGCAGAACGTTCATTTTAACTCATTACATTCATCCACTCCTTGACCTCTCTCTCTCTCTCTCTCTCTCTCTCATCGTTTCCACTTCGTCGGTTATCTCCAAAGATTCCCTCAGGGTGATTCCTCATGTCCGAGAGGGTTCGCAAGATATTATTGGTTGACCGGACCACATCAAGTCGAAGAGAGATCATCCATTCATCCGTCAGATCGGATAAGTTCAACAGGCCCGATCAGGAAAGTCGGTCAAGTATTCCCAAGATATCTATATTTGCGGTCACCACAGAAAATCGTCATCAAAGGTAACGACCAAACAAATTCCATTAGGATTTCCTACCTCGAAATATGTCATATTTTCATTATAAAATTATAACTATTATATTTTTACATTTTTTTCTTCGTAGATAATAGAACACGATGAACTGTTACAAAATATATTATATTTATCTTCTATTTTTTGGGATCCAATTAAAATTTTCTTTATTAATAGAATAACTTTAGTGTGACCGAATTGAAAGTTTAATAATAAAATTCAACCCTTCTCTCTTGTCCTCCTAACCCTTTTCCCAACATCCTATTATTATAATTCTTATTATTATTATTATTTTTTTTTTTGACAAAAATAAATCAATTTGTATTAATTATTCATTATTCACAAATTGATATAAATTTGATTGAAGTTAGGTGAATTTCTAAGAAATGAGAACATCATTCAAAGATCACAAGAGGCAATACAGAATCTAATGGAAGATGAAGGAAAGGCTAATGCACTGTAATCGTACTGCAGCTGACGAACACTTGCCGGACTTGACCCCTGTCAGCATCATGAATGATTCAGTAAGCGGACTCTGGCTGACGGGTCATTATTGTTGTAACGGGAAGGTATGAATTTTCTATGAGGTTACAGGGTTATCAACGTGGAGACTTGATATTTCGTTATACTATTCGACTACCTCGAAATAATTATATTATTCAACCATGCTCTGTGCTCGAATTAATTCCAACAACTGAAAATTTCTTTTATCCTTTAATCAATTTGTAAGATATATTTTTTGAAAAGTACACAGTATCAATGAATAAATATTTAGAATATTATAAAAGATGAAAATAAAAATAGATAAGATCATAAAGATCGTATAACACGGATTAGAAAATATTTCTATTCTCATCACGGATAAATACTAAACATATTGTAACTCAGTTCCGTAAAGAGTTCTTAAATAAATTGCTAAAGCAAAAATAAGTACCTAATCCCATAGAATCGATAAGGATGATCGTAAACGATCTTTAAGTCCCGTCTCTCGCTCAATTTTACCGAACTCGTTATTGTGAATCAGGAGGTATCGTGCTAAGCAACGATGTTTCAGCTTCGTTTGATTTTATTGGGATCTTCCTACGATGCTTTCTATATCTTAAAGGAAAGGTAGAAAGAACGTTAAAGGGGGTTACTTTGGGTCACGTTATGGTTATGATTCAAGGGAAGAAGGAAAGTAAAAAAAAAAAAAAAATACAAAAAAAAAACTGAAAGAGAAATAGAAATGATCCACAGTATTTCGATCATTTGAAAAGGAACAGAGTATTAGCCCATGGGGGATTTTTGCAGTACGTTATTTCCATCCAAAGAAAAAGAAGAAAAAGAAGAAAATAAAAGTAGAACAAAATAAAAAGAAAAAACGAGAAGAAGAGAAAAGGAGAGGGAAGCCCTCTTCATTCTAGTTTCGAGCAAAATTTCTATTATGAGTCTTCTCCAGGTGAGTTGATTGAATAGATCATCCGAATACAATCTCGGTTTTATTTTTTCAAGAGTGTACTTTGCGTAAAGTTGAAGGGCTCGATTGTGAAAGAATGCAAGTAGCTTAAAAAGATTTATAGTTACGATAAAAACAAGAAAAAGAACTAACTAGATAAAAATAGAGAATACTTAAAAGGAGTACAAGTAAATGACGTCATAATCGTATATTATATTTACATGCACATAATTTATAACAACAACAACAAAAATACGGTAAACACATAGATGGATCGCTGTAATGGGTGTGATTTCGTTTGGATATGGGGCGCTTATGCGAACGGAGAATGGCACCAATTTTAACGCGAAACTCTCTCTCTCTCTCTCTCTTTCTCTCATGAAATTTCCAATGTACAGGACGGATGAAACTTTATGAAATTCATGAGAAGACCATGTTCCAACGTTCGTGAGAGTTGCTACGTATGTGCGCGCGCGCGCGCGCGCGAACGCTCGCGAGAGACCATGTTATCTCACCCCCACTGCCACCCCATCCCCCTTAGCACCCGTTCACGTCGAAAGAAGCGAGCCGACGGACGCGTATATTTTTACGGGAAAATGGACGCGACGCGACACCGGAAACTTTTCCACGGATTTTTCTATAAACGACGGATGGACGGATAGATTTTTCCTTTTCGACCAACCACCCACTTCCATCTCCCGTTTATAGATTTTTATGCTAAGCTATTCTATCGTTCTCTATTCGGCCGTCTATCCACCGATCGACCAACCGACCGACCAACCAACCAACCAACCAACCAACCAACCTCTACGATCATATAGAAGCGTCGAGAGTGACGAGGGTGGTAGATTTTTTTCAAAGCCCGAGAGAAATACCCAGAAGGAAGGAAGGAAGGAAGGAAGGAAGGAAAGAGAAAAAGAAAGAGAAAGAGAGAGAGAGAAAATAACTTTTTTCCTGAAATACGAAGCATGGATGGAAGAAAAGTGATGCGTGGAAAAGGGTACCGTTGAATTGGTTTTGCAAGAATTACGAAGGCAAGAAAAATATATATTGTGTGTGTGTGTGTGTGTATGTGTGAAAGGGAAAGATACTACGATCAAAATAAGGATGTCTCTAAAGCAAATAACTAATTCAATGATACATGTTGGGGGACGAATGGGGAGACTCGTAGCATAATCGAGAGATTTGTATGAGGAATAATACAAGGAAACAAATTTTCCAAAAGGAGGAAGGGGGGGGGAAGAGAAAAGAAAGCAAAAAAAGAAAAACAAAAAAGCGGACTGTCTTATAAATGATACAATTTTGTTCGAACGAAATTGAGATAATATATAAGACAATGAGAAAATGATGATAATAATAATAATAATAATATTAATGGGAAAAAAATGTAACGTATTACCATAGATAAACCATTAACATAGATTATTTACTTACCAACCAACAGCCAACCCGTTTCAACCGTATCCAATTTTATAGCGACATTATCCTTAAAGAAGGCTTTTGACCTGAAAGCAAACGATCGTTTAATTAGATTTGTAGATTTAACAATCGTAAATTTGTAATATGAAATTCTATTGTTACTCCTATGGCTTTCCAATTAGTCGTATGAAATGAGAAGGTTCGTTCGACATAATTTTCTCGTTTGAATAATCACCCTCAATGAAAACTTACAAATAATTTATAACGTTGTCTACATTAAAATCAAAAGATGAATAATACAAAGAGAAAGAGAAAATGAATGAAAAGAGTATATGAAAGAAAAGACAAAAAAATAAAAAAAAATAAAAAGATATAGAAACAAACATATACAGATTACATTTTGTTGACTACTAAAAATTATCTGTAACATTTGCGTGATCACGATTCCATATGAATTATGTGGTACATCTTGGCACCGATCGATCAGCCAATAAAGATTATTTATCGTTTTTATGGTTAAGCAGATGACTCTCCGAGTAAGGGGATTCCGCATATATTTATTCTATGCAAACGACAATAAAACACAACCCACGCTCGTCTGCCTGACATGGTCTTTTTTTTTCTCCTTTCTTTCTCTCTCTCTCTCTCTTTCTATTTTTCACTCTCCTTATCCTATTTCTTTTTTGTATACGTAAGTATACGCTTTTTCCGCAAGTTATATATCCCAGCTTGGAAATTTGTCCGCGTCTTTCGGTGAGAAAACAAGAATAGAAAGTGGTTGCATAGTAAGTGAGTGAGTGAGTTAGGGGGTAAAGGGAGGAGAGGGGGAGGAATGGTTAGGGGTAGTACGGTCTAAAGCTGGGAACTGGTGGGAACTGGAACTTTGGCAATTGGAATGGGAATAAAGAAAGGAGAAAGAGAGGTATTATATACGCCTCAGCATAAAGGCATATCTATCCGAGCGTAAGACAAAAGCTACTGGAAGTCCGTGGAAATTGCCTTTTGTTGCAAATTCGATGCCCCCAACCATTACCACCAAAACCAGAACCACCACCAGAACCACCACCAGCACCACCACCACCACCACTAACATAACTCCCACCATTGCGACATTAGCATACCGAAAAAGCGGTTCTTCTAACAAGTGCAATGGTTGCTGCTGTATTCATCTTTCCTACATACCTTTCTACCCTATACCCTTCGTTTCGTCCTTAGAAAATTACTCGGTTGTTTGTCATAACCGTCATTTCGTCTTTTAAATCCTGAAACTACTAGGTAACCTGCGAAACGTGAAAAGCGTTCGCGTTTTGTGTTTGGTTATTTTTGTAAGTAACTTAAACAAATAGAATAGAATGGAAAATAAAAAGGAATGAAAGAGAGTGTGGATATATTGAAATCAGCCGAAGGTTATGAAAAATGGACGGCCGGGGATAAGGAAGAGGACAATCGAATTGCGAAAACGTATATAAAAGAAAATAAAAGCGAAAGGTATTGATAAAAATGAAGAAAAAAAAACAAAAACTTATTGATTTAGTACGGGTATATAGAATAACGCGGAAGGGACTACGCCTAGCTGGTCTGTCCCGATTTATAATAAATAGGATAAACAAAATAATAAAAACAAAAAACAAAAAGAAATATTTAATAAAGTTTGAAAAATCTTGATGAATTAAACGATTAATAGAAAATCGATACTAATGGAATATCACCGTTGAAAATTAAAAAAAATCAATTTTAAGTTATTGGATATTATTCTTTTAAGTCCATTATTATTATTATTATTATTTTTATTATTATTGTAAGATATTACGATGGCAGGAGAAAGGAATGACTAATTTAAAGGAATCTCAAGACGAATGGATTGTAGTTTATTACATTCTCCTATACATATATATATATATATATTATATATAAATATTCATGGGGTAAAAATAAGCTGGCAAATATTGATTTTCCTACCTTGTTGTAGTGTACCAATGAAATTTTCCTCAATTCCGTAACGTTTCATCCGACATGGCAAGCGACATAACAATCAACAAGACGTTCTACTATCTGAATTTGCTACTCTCCGTTAGTCAGACTGCTGTTATTTATTTAAGCCGTTACGCATCGAGAATGAGTTTCACGTTCGACAAAGCCCTGTCTGATCCTCAATACGTACGCCAGGGATATGTATAAAAAAAATAAAAAAAAACAAGAAAACCAAAAGGAAAAAAATTCAACGAAGGTAAATAGTCGATAGGAGAGAAAATGGAGGGGTGAAGGAGTAGAAAGGGGATGAGAGAAAGAGAGACGTTGTTAAAGAATACCGTGACTACGGGTACGCGCGTGCAGGTGTAGTATGCATTTCCAAGGCTAGACAGGCTTGTCAATTTACTTAAAGGCAATGTAGAAACGTAAGGCGGAAGCAATAAATGTCGACCCTTTGAACGCGTCTAAAGCACATACTGCTACTGCTACTACTACTACTACTACTACTACTGCTACTAGTAGTAGGAAAACGCGGAAATGCGTTTCGTTTTTCGTTGCGTTACTTTTCATCCTATCCAACCTCCCTATACCCTTCAGATTATACAAAGCTAAAGCGAAGAGCGAAACGATTTTTTTGCACATCCAATAAATTAGATACGACWWAWAAAAAAAAAAAARAAAWRAAARAWAAAATTCGAAAATCTGAAAGATTTTATAACTAATAAAGTTATAATAAAAATGTGTAAATTCGTCAAATTCATCGTAATATTGAATATCATCCGAATTTTTGTATAATACCGAAATGTTATAAAGCTTAGTATAAAACAACAATAATAAATTAAATTGAAAGATATTTCATTGTCGAAAGAACGGTAGAAATTTAGATAGAGTAAATAGTCACAGACGTCTGAATAATTTTCCCAAACTCTCCTACCGCCACCCCCCCCCCTCTCCCCTGGAGTCATCTCCACAGGCTTCTTCTTTTACACCCTGCGGGATTTGCAGTACCGTAATCATAGGCAGACACGTTGAAAGTATACATAGTAGTTGGATGGTACATACAAAGATAGAAAGATAGGTAGACAGACAGTCCAGACTATAGACAGACATAGAAAGGACATAGAAATTGTCGGTTGGTCGGTCGAATGGACGAATAACGGGGAGAAAGAGGATTGTTGAGGTGGGGGGAACGACGGCAAGCAAGCAAGCAAGCAAGCAAGCTATCGTGGTACAACAATCCCAGTCGTGTTTTCTGGGTCGGTTGCACCCAGGATTGCGGTTCCCAGGGTGCATTGTTTCTACGAAATACGGGTGCAGAAGGAGCGAAAATTATACCCACTCCTCCCCTTACCTTTCCATACCCTACCCTACCTCATCGTCCCCCCTTTACCCACACAGAAATGCTTTATTTCCAGCGTTGTTGGCTGACGTTTCCCTTCGGCTGACTTCGCCCACCACCTTCTATTCCATCTTTTCAACGTTTCTTTCTCTCTCACTCTCACGTTTTCCTATTTATTTCCATCTGAAAGAACGAAAGAAAGAAAGGAAGAGAGGAGGAGGAGAGAGAGAGAGAGAGGAGTAAGAATGTTGAAATAGGTAGAACGGACGAGAGGTCATTTGCCCTCTTACACGTCGAGCTATAAAGATTACCAGCAGCCCAGTGATTTAACGTCGAGTCCAAGGTGCGACCGCACGAGATGCTTGAGGAAAAACGACGCAGTAGTTGCGAGCTGAAAGGGTGGAAACGTTGTGGAAGACAAGACAAGAGAGAGAAAGAGAGAGAGAAAGAGTGTGAGAGAGAAACAAGAAGGATGAGACTTGACTGGATAGATCGTTTTCTCGAGTTTCGTGTCACGCGACAGGGTTTGCTATAAAACGAGACACAAAGGAAATTCGAGAACAAAAAGTATGAACGAAAAGTAAAATGATATATATATAGTATAGTATTAATATAATAGGAATTTCTTTTTCAGTAATATTCTTTTATCAATTTAATAGTATAGACGCAATCTAATGGTCTCTTTCGTGATATATGTTCTTAATGTTATTTAATATCTACGTAGGAATACGTATCGTATCATCACTTTAACGCATGAAAGATTCAATTTCGTCGAAAAAAAAAAAAAAACGAGAAAAAAAACGGGGGATAGGGGATGATAAAGA
This sequence comes from Polistes dominula, assembly GCF_001465965.1. Next base: position 863,981 of record NW_015149006.1, on the reverse strand, counting down.
AAAAAATAAAAAAATAAAAGGAATAGCAGAAAGACAGTCAGAGTTGTCCGACAAAGGCATCGGATTATTGGATAGTCCGTATTCCATCAAACGTGGATTGCTTCAAAGCTAAATTTACTTTTATCTCTATCTAGGGAGGGGGTGGAAACGACGGAGAGAGGGAGGAAGGGAGGAGGGGGACAAATAAAAGTTTGAAATAGAAATAATAAAACTTTGTATCGACAAGTAAACACGTGTATGTGTTTTTTCGCGTATCCGTTTGTTGTGTATGTGTGTGTGTTTGTGTCAAAGTTCGTACGTCTTGAAGTTAAGAGGAAAGATAAAAAGGAAAAACACAGTTCGCGTGTGAAGACGAAAGARAGAGAGAGAGGGGAGAACGAATTAACGCGAGCTAAAGCGAACCGAAAAAAGAAACGCGCTTTCTACCTCTGAACGAAAAAGAGGGAGAAAAAAAAGGAAAAAAGAAGGAAGATAGAGAAAGAAAAAGAGATAAAGAGAAAGAAGAGATAGGATGTCGCGTGGCACGACTTCACGGAAGTGGCCCTGTTCTTGTCTCTTTGCTATCTCAAGACACGCGCCTATCCTCTCTCTCTCTTTCTATCTCTCCCTTTGCTCTCTTCTCACTAAGTGACTCTCTGTCTTCCCTTTTCGCTTACTCTTGCCTTTTCTGTTGTCGGCAGCAACGTCTTAGCTTCTCACCAAGTTGGCTGCTCGTCGTCGTTCGTTCGTTCGGTCGATATTGTATGAACGTAGTACACGACTTGCTTTAACCAACTTGTTCAACAAGAACTTTTTACCTGTCGGTATAGTTTTTAAGCTTCTTCTTCTTCTTCTTCCTCTTCAACTTCTTCTCTTTCTACTACTACGATTCTTTGATAAGCTTTCAAAAAAATATATATATATATATATATATCTGGTAAAGATCAACAATCGTACTTGTTCAAATCTATCTCTTGTTAACTCTTTTAAAGTAAAAAAAAAAAAAAAAACTTGAATAACCTCGAAAAGTTTTACGCGTTTTATTTTATAATTGTATATTTTTAAATCCTTTAATAAATATAACTTATTAATATTTGTTATTGTAATCTTATGAGATTGTCAATAATTTTGATTATATTTCAATGTTTTTTTTTTTTTTTTATTTCATTTATGATTTAATGTATTTCTAGATTTAAAATCGTGTTAGAATTTTGTTAATTATCTATATAAGGTGATGTTTCATTGATATTATAAAAATAATAATTGAGACAGTTTAGTATAAAGTGGATAACGGGGTTCATAATATTATATATATATATAAATTTTCAACAATTTCTATCTCACGAGGTATATAAAATGAGGTGTTCGCTTTTTGACGAGAACACCCGTCGTTCATCCGAAAACTGCGGCGTTGCTCAGATCCTTTCGCGCTTCCGTCGAAATAAGATACTTCGTGAAAGTAATTTCCTCGAGAAAAGTAAGTTTTCACCGGGGGTAATAGCTTCTACGCGGCTTCGCCGCCAATGTTGCTGAGATGCTACTACACTATCGTGTACCGTGTCTTCTTTTTCTGTCTTAAGTTTCTAAGCAATAGGAAAAAGACATTCACTGAGTGAGAGAGTAAAAGAGAGAAAAAAGGATAGCTTCGAATCTGGATTAAAATGCGAATACTATCGAAGAAACAGATTTTACTTCTGAATGCTCAAATCCAGATGACCTTCTTTGACGTTACTTTTCTTTCTTTGAAAACTCTACAATATACGAAAAAGAAAATCCTTATTAAACATTTGTAAATCTTTTTATAAATACGAAAAATGTGTAAGGTTTTATTACAAAATAAAAAAGTATGATAAAATTGTTAATTATTATTAATAATAAAAAGAAAATCGTATAACGGTTGATAATATATAATTTTCAATGATATTGAATAGCAGGTGTTGTCAAAGATTCCATAAATCTTAAATATGACGAAGATACGACGATGTAGCACGTCGCACGGGTAGCAACCTGATTATGAGCGACCATCGATGACCGATTACCGCTCGGCCACGAACAATCATTAATTACTGCCTGACCATGCCCGATAATGCCGGATTGTATGCTAAATCTGACACCGTGCACTAGCAGAATGTTCGTTCTCCTACCCTCGAGCAACCCTTTCTCTTTACTCCCTATCCCTCCTGGTTAGCCGTAATCCATAGTAGCACCCTCGTTCTCGGCATCATCCGGATCTGTAAAGCGACATTGCTTCGGCCGATAGAGATATATGGTCATCCAAATAGTTTCCACACTAAACGTAACAACGAAATCGTAAATCTACAAATGGTAATACGTATTTCTATCTTTGAAAATGGAAAACGGAAATAAGAAGAAAAAGGGAATATTCAATGTAAATGTTATATCTGGATTTAAATGGAAAATCGAAATAAAAGTTGTATATTCTAGTGTCGTAAAAGAAATCGTTTCGTTTCGTTTCGTTTCGTTTCCAAGATTTTTCACGGAAAGTATATAAATCAGCGATGCTTATTTTACCGTTGATATCCAAGTACCATATGGTGGTCTATTCTCAAGACTATTCTCAAGAGGCTTCTGGATAGGATCCATTGAGCGTGATCTGGAACTATTCACTTAAACAACTTTCTCTCTCTCTCTCACTCTTTCCCTCTTTGTCCACTGGGTATACTAAACGCTTTGAGTCAAGTTTTATTAACGAAGAAACGCTTCGCTAATTCATAATAATATTTAAGACAAAGGACTCGGGAGGAAAGTTTGCGAGATCGTTGAACCAACGTAAGGATTTCTTTCAACACAAGTGTACGCTTGAAATTGACCAAGAATTATTATGAAGACGATACATTACGGTGCCGTGGCATATTGTGCTCTCTTAAAAAGCCATTATTGTATTAAGACGTAATTGCAACATCCGCAAATCTGCAAGAGGACCAACGAGTGAGTCATACATATGATGGTCATATTTTATTTAATACGAACAAAAATATAATTGACGTTTATTATTCATTTATATTATATTCTTATATATCTTTGAATAAAATAAATAAATATATTTTTTAAACGTACAACTTAAGATCTATCATAATACATTTGAATATTTGAATAATCTTTTGCATTTACCTAAAATACAATAATATAATAATTTAATATCAACTTTAATAACGGTGTCAAATTTGTGAGTGTCGATCCTACGAAAACTCATTTCAAAAGGAAGAGTATATATACGGGATGGAGGTTAGCTTCTAGTCACGCAAACCGTATCACTATCTTACGATGCAATAAACCTCTATTCCGGGAATCGTGCCAGACATCTTTGAGATTAAGCTCATCTCGACTTACCCCAGGAGTAGCATTTTGGCTCGTTTACTTTTTACGTTATGCTCATGTAACGTTACTTCAACACCTCTTCGATCCAATAACAATTTACCGTTTATTGATTTGACTCCGATTACCAAAGGATTTCCCTCCATGTCTGAGTCACGTTTAACCACAGATTACTGTCGAATTAAATGCATCAGTTAGCAAATTAAACGATCTTAAGCCAGGGTTGCGTCAGGGTCACGTTTAATCGTACTTTGTGTGTGACAAACGAATATATTATCCTTCTCATATATATATATATATATATAAATTATATACATGACTAATTGAAATTAGCATAAAAAAAATAATATTCTGTTTATATTGATTTCATCGAGAACCAGAGTGGTTTAAGATAATATTTTGTTCAAAATAAAATGTTGCCTTGCAATAAAATTAATATTAGTTTGAAAGCTCATTAATTTTAAAACCGAAAGGTTTCTTTATATTAAAAATTTGAAACTTTATATTACAAACAAAAATCAATTTTGTTTTATATTTATAGTAGAAGTTGGTATGTGACTTGTTATACATATATGTTCTAGCAATAGAAAGATTTTTCTGAATGTCGCATCATGTGTCAACTAGTGACAAGAGTTAACGGATAAGCATGAATAAAATTTATACGAATATTTATTTTGTCTTTTTAGATTTTACGTTTGTTCAATCTTTTTTACAAAATATTTTATTATATATATATATTTCTTGTAATTGTGTAATCACTCGTTGACGGTAATATCATTTCCTAGTACTAATTATCAGACTGATTATTTCAGTTTGAATTAGAAGACGAAAAAAAGATATAGCGAATAAAATCAATTGGACTTTAGGAAAGTCTTGTAACATTGAATTCGCAGGAACAAAACGTGGTACCTATTCGTTGTTGCATTCTTCAAGAGATTGCCTTCGAAATTCAGTACACGGTCGCATGGATTTTGACGGCTCAAAGCTAATTAGAAACTTTGCAATTAACGTGTATACCGACTCTGTTGATCTACGTTAGCTTCGAGTTTAAATGAGTTTAAAACATTCCGAATATAGAAAACGTGGATCTAAAATGCTTTTACTAGCATCTCTGTGAAACATATTCGTCAAGGTCTGCAGATATATTTGTATAAATGAAAATTAAGTATACACAGTATAAACATTTCATTCCTTTAAATGTAATCCTTGTAATTTTAGGATCATAAAAACAACTTTGTTTTTTTCCTTCCATCGAATAAATAATAGCAAGTAATAGAAAAAGTTGGAAGTTAGGAAGGTTAGTGTTGCATCAATGCACTTGTTGACCAAAGATAATCCTAAAGTTATCAAACAGTAGATCATTTTTGTCAAGTAATTATCTTCATTTTAATGAAAACATAGCAAAATATTTTATGATTAAATAATGATCGTCACAATTTTCATTTACAGTTTAATCATTTTGACAAATTCCTCGGATTTTTCATACTTCTTTCTTTTTAATCCATTTACATTCGAGAGCGGAACAATCCACGAGAATGTAACACTCAAACTTGGATGCAAATGAATTAACAGGTGTTTAATTGTAAGTTAATTTGATACTTTTTTTTTTTTATAGATATAAGTTCAAAGAAATATTTATTCATTAAATATAGCAATTAATTCGATACTTATTAAACAAATTTAATAATCAATTATAAAGTAATCATGTGCATACGTTATTCTTCGATATTGTTTTTTTTTTATTTGAAAAACATCGAATTCTTTGCTAAACTTAATATATATTTTTTTCATCTACTTATCTTTCCTTTTTTTTAATTCTCGAGGATAGTTACTTTTTCTTGGAATTTCTTTTTATTTTTTTTTTTTAACCAATCTCGGTAAGGTAAAGCAAGTCTCGGTTGTACGCACCGACGCTTTTCGCTCGTGCCGCAAAATTGCAAGAATAACGAGCTCAGTCAGCACGGTATAAAGTTCCAAAGCGTCGAGCCGGAATAAAGTAATAACTGTAATTGATCTGATAAGTTATTACACCGTCCAACCAAGACAGGGAGGACATCGAGTGGAGAGTTTCTAGCCAATCTGAGGTAATAACCGATACTTTCTTCTTCGTATTTTCATGCTTTCGTATCATCCACCTCCTGTCACTTCGTAAAACTCAAAATAGGCTTCTATCGACTTTTATGCAATACCATCGTGCATTTTCTTTTAAAGTTCATCGAACTATATCGTAACTTCGTTAACAAAATTTACTTCGATGATCAGACATTTCCTTTTTATTGAACGTAAATCTAATTGACGATACGTTCAAAATAATTTTTTCTTATTAATATCAATCGTTAATTAACAATTTGTCAAATGTGGAATTACTTTTTTTTTTTTAATTCAACTTTTTACAATCCATTTTTTTTCCAAGGTGATAATTATCGTAGACGATCACTAGACTCGAACTCGTGTCTTCTTCTTATAACATCTTTATAAATACCTAAACTCCCAAGACAGCTCGAAAGAAGTAACTGGCAGAGGTGAAGGGAAAAGGGAAAGGAGAGGGAAGACGTACCTACCTCGGGGATATAAAGAAAGAAATTGAGATAAATCGCTGGCTATCCTATCTTATCTATCGATAAAGTAATTACCAACAGCCTGAACTTTTATTATTGGTTAAGATGCCAAAGTTGCGTTACTATTTTAAAAGTGCTTTGATTTCAAACGACACCCGATGTCAAAACTAGTTTTTGTTCAAGGGTAATTGCTCAAAAAGAAAAAAAAAAAAGAAAAAAAGAACAAAACAAATTGAGAATATTATTTCATTCGTAAAAAAATATATTTGATTAAGTAAAAAGTGTAAAGTAAGTTTTCAGTGATAAACGACGAGAAATTCGTAAGAAAAATAATAATAAATTTTGAACTTTTACGAGGTAGAATGATAGTATTAGTTGAACACAATCATGCAGTCTCTTTCTCTCTCTCTCTCTCTCTCATTGTTTCACTTTGGAAATGATATACTGAAGCAAGACATCAGATGAGAATTATGCAAGTTTCTAAAACTCCTAGCCCTCCTCAGATTAGGGTCTTACGATGTATCTAATGCTGTTATTAGGGCCGTTGCTAGGAAGTGGTCCGTTTCTCGAGAATGGTTGATCCCTAGGTAGCGCTAAATTTCTAGTTTATAATATGAACTAACCAAAGTACGAGGGAAGAGGAAACACATCCTACTTTCTCACCATTTGTACTCTCCCTTTTGTACTCAGTTTCTCTCTTCTAGTAGTATTCTCAAGCTCACCCTTAACTTTTACTCGCGAGTTATAGTTAAATTGTATAGAAATGACCTTCCAGCTAGCACATCGACAAATACGCCCGTTGCATCTACTAGTAGTATAACGTTTGTACATCCGTTTTCACGGTATTCCGGTTCGCGAGGCTAATTAGTTTTTCGTGCATTCTGAACGAAGTGAAGACTTGCACGAAGGAAAGATTTAATTAAACTGTCTGCAGATTTTGAAGAGTTTATTTTACCAAGTTGAAACTCCCCCATACATTTTTTTTTTTTGTAATTTTTTCTTTTTTATTCTTCTTCTTTTTATTTTTTCTTCGTAGTTAGTCAAATTTCCGTTAATTCGTAGATGTCACGTCAAAATTAAGAGCACAGTTATTTCTTAAACGTTACGAGCTATATCCTACTTGATTGAGTTAGCCTTTTCGAGACTTACAATTGATAGACCAATCACGATACGTTGATAAAGTTACGGATCATCGGTAAAGTTCACTCAATAATCAGTAAGACCATCGAACTTCATTTGTCCTACTACGTATAACGAGAATTTGCTATATATATACCACTTGTACTATAGTTACGAATGTGGTTTAAACGTAACAGGTTCATTTCACGTGAAGAGAAGAGAAGAGAAACTGTGACGGTCGATTTCGTAGCAAGACTCGATCTAACTCTTTCTCTGCAGTCTCAGGAGAAAGAGATAGAGTATACATGAGCTTGCGAGTGAAATAGAAATGAAGAAAGACAGAAAGAGAGAGAGAGAAAGAGAGAGAGAGAAAGAGAAAGAGAGTGAGCATGATAGAAAATGGAAAGCAAGAGAAAGAGATCATTGTTTCTTGAGAAACAATGGATCGTTGTCAGTACCTACTTGTTAGGACAAAACCATTTCGAAAATCTAGTTACTTTGTTCGAATTTCGTGAAGGAGAATGAAGAGGTAGTAGTAGTAGTAGTACTAGTAGTAGTAGTAGTAGTAGCTCGCCTGTTAAATCCAAACTTTCTGCGTGAGATGTGTCCATGAGACCGGAAATTTAGACGCCAGGTTTCTACCCCTCGTCCTCACTTTCTTTTCTCTTTTATGATCTTTCTTAACCGAGTTCCTTCTCTTGAATCTCTAAGTCAGCCGTCAAGGACTACGTGGTAGAAAGAAAAAGGAATGAAAATGGGAATAAGAAAACCGGAAAGAAAGAAGATCATAATATTCGTCAGACGTGGTTACTATCCATAACAAATGTTTGCTTTACATGCTACCAAAGTTTTTTTCTTTTTGGTGTATCACAATAAGATAACTGATCATAATAATAATGCAAAATAGTTACTATTTATTCCTTCATGTTATATCTATTTCTCTTGCTCTCTTTGTTTTCCATCATGAATCATACGGACAAAAGCTTCGAATATTACGTAGACCGTCATTCTACCACGACTGAGCGGAGCTTATAATCTTACGCTACGTCGGAATAATTCACAAACGATAGACTTTATGCATCTCTCTCTCTCTCTCTCTCTCTCTATCTATCTCTGTTTCTCCATGTGACGTTAGGGTTGTCTACTTAGAGCAATGAAAGGTATTGTCTGTACTGTATTGTTAAAATGACGTTTATAGAATGTTAGACGTTCGTATATTCAAATGTGTGCATTTATCCCGTATACCTGTTTATGGCTTTAGTATTTGCGAATGGTTGCTGAATAATATATATTACATTTGAATTGTTTAGATTTCGTCTCGATTATCATTCGCCATTTATTTCTTTTTTTATTATTCAAATAATACGCGCTTTAGTTTAAACGTTATGTGGTATTATTTCATCTATTTTTTATTTTTCTCGTATTACCAGTACAATCCTAGGAAATAATGTTACGACTTTCGATGTGAGAAAATAATAAAATAAAAAGCAACAACGTCCCGTTACGATCAATGTTAATACACAGTGCGATTTTCTCGTATTCGATCGTACGTAACGTAGGTTTCAAGAGACAATGGTTGGCAGGCAGGAAGGCAGGAAGGCAGGCAGGCAGGTACCGGGTAAAAGAGAAAATTGTAAAAGCGTAGGTAGCTTCATGATACGAAGTCAGTCTGGAATGAGAAAGAGAAAGATAGAAAGAGGGATGGAAGGGGGATGGGGAAGGTTTAGAGTCAGTCGAGTTGGTGGACTAAAAAAGCCACGCTGCTGGTTGGCGTAGGTATCGATTGCGATGTCACTCCTGGGAATCGTGGAGGATAAACTCGCGAGTAGCGCCAGAACACCGGGCCCGTTCCTGCTTTTATTCATTTTTCCTGCATTCCCTTCCCTTTCCTCCCCTCCCCTCCTCTCTTCCGGATTCCCGTTAACCAATCCCGTAGAGCTCCACCATCGTCTATCGCAAGGGTGGATGAAAAACAAAAAAAAAGAAAAAACAAAAACGAGGAACAGTAGGTAGGTTATATATACATATATGTATATATAGATAGGTTATGATACGCAGTATCGTTGCGTTTTAGTTTAGGTATGCGCGCTTAACTACATTTATTGGAAAGTTTTGCCAACGTCGACAACATTTTAACAACGCGATCGCGGTGACCGCGATGGATATTGCCACGTGGGTGTTATAATAATCTGGTGCCACCGGGGGGTTTAACGATTAACGTGAATGCTTCTGCTACTGACAACGACACAAATAGCAAGGGCTAATATTCACGGACCAACGAGAAAACGGAATTTCTTGTTCATCGAGAGATAAAGTGAGACAGGGAGGAGGGATGGGAAACCGCTAAACCTCATGTACTCAATACTAGCTTAAGGTTCCTTCTTGGGTACTGCTTTCCTTCCTTCTTCCTTTCTACAATGTACCACCACTGGGGTAGGTAACCTTATCTCAGAACCCACGAGCCTCGGCTAGCGAAGCGTGAAATTTAAAGCCATCTACGGCACCGCATAATCAACATCGTGAAATCAATGGACTGTCCCGAGAACGGCCACGTGATCGATGGCCGGAATAGTTCGAAGCGTTATAATGCTTTTTCTTCTTCTTATTTTTCTTCTTTTTCCTTTTTTTCTTTTTCCCCTTCTTCCTTCATCTCTTTTTCTTTCTCTTTTTTCACTTTATACCTTTATCTTTTCCATCCTTGTCTATCCCCACCCTATTGGATCTTTTACCAGAGCTCGACCATTCTTTCGATAAACTTTACCGTCCGCTCACGTTCACCCACCCAACGGAGAGAATGCAATTATTTGCGTTTATTGTTGTTTTTACGATGCTAGCACGCGTCCCGCCTATATGCTGGTTGCTCTCACGAGCTTTTATTTAAACAACAACGACAAAAATTATCGCCCGAGAGAAATGCAAATTTATAAATGAATTGAAAATTTCGCCTTTTTGTAGTTTAGATTCGTGAATGATAATTAATAATAGTATATTGTTGATAGAATATATATATATAACCCTGTCGTATTTTTTAAATCGATAACAAGTTGGTGGTACTTGATTGAAAGGAATATTACATACAAAGATTTTTAATTAAATGTCAAGTTAATATAAATTAACGATGACGACGTTTTTGAATTGCTTATTGTGAATATATAAACGCATAACGATATGCCATTACTCTTTTCCTCAACACGATAACATATTATAAATACAAATACATTCGTCCAACTACAAATGAGATCGTCGTGTAAAAGAAATGATGAAATATTAAATGTATTAATAAGAAAAAAAAATGTTTATATCCTAGGCTTGAGAGGGAATCACGAAAAATGGTACACTACCTCGTTAGAGTTCATTGTATGGTATTTCATAAAAGGAACCAATTGTGTAGTCAACTAGCAGCACATTGGTCTCCTTTCGAAGAGAAAAATAAGAAAACCTGGGGGAGAATGAAAGGAGAGATAGAAAGAGAGGACGCTAGAGAAATTAGAGTATTTATGACAACGAGGGAAACTCTGAATCGTCCGGAGACATCAACGTAGAGAGGGAGAGATAGAGTATTTTCTCTCCCCTACCAACTACACTCATGCTCTTTCCACATTACTCGTGTATGGACGTACGTATTCGTTTTGCCATGCTTGCAAACTAGGAATTGCGCCGACTGGCATGCCAGGCGTGAAGAAATACATGCACACTTTTACCTTAGTACTTAACGCCAACTAAATTTTCAGCCTCGGAATTTCGTGCTTGGAGAATTGGAGGCTTAATAAACCTCGTCAACGTTTTCCTCAACTCTTCTTGTCAACAACGTTAACTTTTTTTCTGACAGAGATTTTCGTTCAAACGGACATTTTTGAAAGTTCTTACTATTCTGCCAATAGATTTGCAAAGATTATCATAATAACGTCGCATTGTTTAACTTACGTAATAATAATTTGGAATTTTAACTGATGATTTATTTAGTAATTGTCTCAAACAATCCCTAATGTTAAAATCATATTTTACTTTATGTGTTTTTTTTTTTTTTATATGTAAAATAAAGGCCATATCATTTAAATGATTTAGGAATATTGATCAATAATTATCGTTTCTTTGTTTGTTTTTTTTTTTAAACCAAATTTATATTTTGATATAAAAATTATTTAAAAATATATTTAAAAAAAGAAGTTTTAATTGAGATATTTTAAACTCGGGTCTCCGTGAGTTACGATCTTACCGGTAAAAGTTTAAATATAGAATTTATAAAGGTTGCACAATTTTAAAAATTGGGACATCCGACAAATATCTATCGTGACTTATCTTGCTTGTTTCCTCAAGATATCTAAAGAAAGTTACATTTTACACGTATACACATTTTTCCTTAAATCTATTGTAAATTGTTTTACGAAGAAAAAGAAAGAAAGAAAGAAAAACAGAAAAATGATGAAAATATTTGAAATAATTCGTGGGATCTTTAATAAAGAGAACGTTTTCATTGAAGTACGCCGTTCGTCGTCGGTTAAGGGTTAATTAATCCGTCGTAAAGTCGCACGCTACTACGTGCCCTGGCTTCCATAATTCAAGACGAGATGAGATCTAACCTTGGTCGAATATGCATTCTGAGTATCTAGCGCGTAACATTATTCAAAGTAGGAATCGGGCTACGCGATAAGTGGTAAGTGTAATACCGAACTTATATAGGTATATATAATATATATATATATATATATGTTATACATATAAGACGAAACATTAATACATTACGTCCGTTACAGACTCGTAGCTTAATATTCCATACGTGAAAGCACGATCGTTTCTTATCTTTTGGTGTCGAGGGACCCTCGATAACTTTTCAAAGGCGATTATTACATAATAGATAGAACTTTGTCGAAGCATGTAGACAGCACTTATTACAATACCAATTTGATACGATAGAATAGAATACTTACATGTAGATTTTCTTTTTCTATCAAAAATCTATAAAGCAATACGAAAATATTATCGAGTATAGCAAGTTTTTATTTTTAAACAACAATGAGACGTAAGATTATATAAAAGTAAATTTGGTTTTTTTTTTCTTTTCAAATTTATCGAAAAGCGATATACTTTTATATTAATGCTTATTATTAATACGATTATTCAGAGTACTCTTTACTAGAATTCCATTAACATCGAAGATGTAATATTTCTGAAATTGTATTAATTTACAACAAAACGGATTTCATTTCTATTGTAATTTAAAGCGACAAATTTATTTCAAAGTAACGTGAATATTTTCATTTTCATAATTTGTCAGAATGTGTTATTTCTTTATACAATTATAAATATAAATCTCGTCAAATAGAAATTAATAATAATTACATTTTATGATATCGATTTTATTGTAACGAAAATATCGTCGATCGACGATACAAGACAAATATTATTCGTTTATCATAATTAACGTTTCTAAAATTTACGATAACGTTTAATAAGAAATAATATTCCGATAACAGAGGGAATACTAAATGCGAAGAGGTCAGCTCTTACATAACTTGAAGCTAATGATGCCAATAAATATGAGTATACATATATATATATATTCTATGCGAATAGCAACCAGGGTGAGATTTAGGTAATCACGGTCCAACCAGTTTATAGACAAATCAAAAACGAATTTCCAACCGACACGAGAGAAAGATTTGATGATTTAGTATCATAATTAGCGATCTATTAGAGAATTCGAGGAAAACAGATGCACGCAATCTTTGATTACTGGTAAGAAGGATGAAGGAAGGAAGAAGGATAACGGGGTAAAGCTCAAAAATAGACGTAAGAGATCGATAAAGGAACCCTAACTTGGTCCTTGGAACGAAGTCAATCCTACAAGAGACTCAAGGAAACAATAGAAGGCACCAGCTGCGCGTTACGTTCCACTTTAAGTAAATCGCGCTAAAGCTACGAACGAGTCAACGAACGACGGAATAAAACTAAATTGAACGAAATAACGAAGAAAAATAGAAATTCTAGCTAAACTGATAGGGAGTTGAGTTTGAGGGCTAGTTGGAGAGAGAGAGAGAGAGAGAGAGAGAGAGAGAGAGGTAGAAGGGATGAAGAAGAAAATAATAAACATAATTAAATATAATTTATAATTTGAAACGTAAACTAAAATAATTAAACTAAAATAAAAAAAATAAAAGAAGAAGAAGAAGAAGAAGAAGAAAAGAAAAACCATTAATGACGTTTATTTAAGAAACGAACGTTGGGAAAAGAGAAAATTAAATGATTAGATTTTCCAGATAACTGTCTCACCGTATTTTCTTAACAATTAAAAACTTTTCGAGGTAGTTCAAAGCAATATCCTAGTTTTTAGTCTCGAAGGTAGATAGATAAAAATAACCCTTGCCAGAGAGGAGAAAATAGTGAACTCTCGTTGTTCTATGATAAAAATAAAAAAAAAAAATAAAAAAAAGAAGAAAATAAGGAAGGAAGGAAGGAAGGAAGATCTTACCGGCTGAGCATCGTTCCACGACGATCGGCGTCGTTCATTAAATGGAAGGGATGCAGGATAGTTACCCGTTGGGTCAGAGAGCCTTCAAACTATACCATCGGCAGTTCCGCAAGCTAATCCAATATAAATCTCCGGGTATAAAGCTGTTCCGATTAATGGTTCGACAAACCAATGTGGTAGAAGGCTAGGAAGACTATATAACCGTAGTCCCCATGAAGCACAGGAGTTGGTGGTTGAGCGTGTGGGAGCCACTCCCACTGCCATCAGTGCCGACACGACCACCAACGTTAAAGGAAGAAACCCCTTTTCCTTCCAATTCATGGACCAACAGGGAGAGAAAGAGAGAGGGTGGGAGATGACGAACGGGAAAGGGAGAGAAAGAAAGAAAGAATGAATGAAAGAAAGAAAGAAAGAAAGAAAGAAAGAAAGAAAGGGAGTAAAAGGGGTAAAGAAAGAGTAAGAGAAGGGTAGTAGAAAAGAAAAGGGAGTACGACCTTAGCTCTAACGACCCTCGGGCCAACATTATCCCCCCGAACTTAAGAAATGGCAGAGCTAATGAGCTTTTAAATTATTCTGTGCATAAGGTGGGGGAAAAAGGGGGATTAATGGGGGGGAGGGGAGAGGGTGGTCGAGCTTTTGCCGCGGTTACCACCGAAAATTCTCTCACGTAATGGCTTTCTAGCTTTACGCTCATCGATGCATAGATATAGTACATGTACAGAGTGACTAACTCTCTCTTTCTCTCTCTCTCTCTCTCTCTCTTTTTCTTCTTGGTTAAAAGTGAATTTAACGGTTGGTCGGTAGGTAGGAAAAGAATGTCGATTTAAAAAGGAACTTCGGGATAATACGATACATAACTGGAATCTAAAACCAATATCGATTTAAAGGCGTAACTGTCTTCGTTTATCGTTTATCGGAAGATTGAAGATAGAATGGTGGACTTGTAGTAAAAGCGTACATCATCGATCGACGATATACCTTACACGATCTAAACTGCATTTCCCATTTATTGGGAATGTCGTTATTCAAATTTCATAATCGCTAATCTTATAGAAAAAAAAAAAAGAACAAATATATCACGTGTATATGTAATAACTGAATAAAATAAAAGAAATAAAAAAAAAAAAAAAACGGAAATATATTTCCGTTACGATGATTAACTACTATCTAATATTGCAAATTCTCATGAAAAATTCTATCATAAATTTGATACTAATGTAAGATTATTGCATAATAATAATATATATATATTTTCTGTCACAAATGATTTAACTATATATATATACGTATATCGGAAATAATGTTTCCAATTGTTTGATAATACCATATAAAACGAATGATATATAGATATATATATATATATACTTGCCAAGAATAAGTTTCCTTATCGTTGATAAAATTCAACTAGTAATTGTATACAATTACTACGATTCCAATAAATCGTATCGAATGAAGTAGTTATGGAAATAAAATGGAAATAATAAATAAATAAATAAAATATGAAAAATGAGAGAGAAAAAAAATAAGAAAAAAAGAAAATAAAATAATAACAGATAGAAAGAGATATTTGAGTAAAGAGGGAAAAAGTGTATGGTGGAAGTGACGTAAATAGGGAAATATCATCCGGCTACTTAGATGTACGTATATGAATCCCGAAAGAGAACGTAGGAGAAGCGTTATTCCACTTTCCTACAGGAGAGTAGTTGGCTACAATGGAAACGCCCTGGGAGACTTTTACCAAAAGACAGAAGGCAGGAAAGCGTCTTCTTGTGCAAAGGAGTACCAAAAGATATGGAATGGGGAGGGGAGAGGAGGGGGAGGGGGAGGGCTGAGAGAAGCTAGACAAAAGATTGGCGAGGACTGAAAGTAGGTGGAAGGGGGAAGGGGGGGGGGAAAGAAGGCAGAAACGCGGAAGACCATTTGGATGGTGGAACGAAGAAGATGATGCCACAGAAGAGACAAGAAGAAGAAGAAGAAGAAGAAGAAGAAGAAGAAGACGGTTATGAAGATAAAGATAGTGATGAAAAGAGAAAGGAGGAAGAAAGTGTGGACTGGGGTGGGGAAGAGAACGATAGAGAAATGCAAGTTATACCTATCTACGTCTATTTCTGAATATTGGAATAACTCGAATACCATTTTCATGACGTTGTTGTATCGTCTTTATACACGGAAATATTCGAATGATTGTTAAAGGAAAGACATTCTTTAAAAAGCATCGAATTCCTATTTTATCTATATAGTGCAAATTTGTAGAAGAAATATGAATGATTTTTGCAAGGTGCCAAAGAATTCCTTACCTTTTCGTCTGGCATCAATGGAAAAGTGTGCAGTTAGAGAACCGATGTCTTTTCTGTTGCTCGGTTGAAATTCCAAACAATCAACGTTAACTACGAAGATTTTTTTATACCTTATTTTAGTTTGGATTTTTTTTTTTTTATTGTTCATTGTTCTCTTGACGAGGACAGAGATGTTACTCGTATCGATGCAACGAACGAGAAAAAATAGCAGGGGTTAAGATTTTAAAAGACAAATGAACTCGTTTGTAATTTTGACTGCTATGTTACAATATATTTGGGAGTTGGTGTATATATATATATATTATATATATATATGTATATATTGTATCGCATAGAAGTAAATTTAAATGTAAGTGTCATACGCTTCGTCGAAGTCCATAACGTAATTGTCGTTGTCCGCATTAAATTACGACGCGAAACCACGCGCACCCGTCGATTTCACGCTGGTCACAAACAGTTCTCTCACTCTATATCTCTCTTTCTCTTTCTCTCTCTCTTTCTATCTGACGTAGGTATATAAATTTTCGGGAAAATCAATACTCCACGTCGGGTTTGTTCCTTTCGCGTGGTAACGTACTAAATAACATGACTCTGTGTATTTTCTGCAAGATCGATCGCATTTGATCTCTTCGTCGTCGTCGTCGTCGTCGTCGTCGTCGTTTTCGTCGTCGTCGTCATAGTCGTAGTCGATGATTTCTAGCGTGGTTAAAGCTCATTTCACGATCTTTTGATAGAAACAAAAATAGGAATGGGGAAAAATTTTTGATACACGACAAAAAATATCCATGAGAAATGCGAAACAGCTTTCGATAGGAGTTATAGGCAACAGCAACAGCAGTCTCCAATGGGATCATGTAACGTGAGACGATAACATTTTTTTTCTACCCCCCTCCCACCCCCAGGATTTTTCATTTT
The DNA here is from genome assembly GCF_001465965.1 of Polistes dominula. The sequence goes on along the minus strand of NW_015149006.1, from coordinate 847,308 downwards.
TTTTGTCTTTTTCTTTTTTTTTTATATATGGAATATAGTATCGGATTGCAGGTTATTCCAGACGAATCCTGGTAACTGTGGAACGTTGAAACTAAAAACGATTAGATCGTAAAAGAACCACCTACCGTTTGTTGCTGCGTGACATCTATCCAGATACACCACGTATAGAAGTTCAAATTGGACATTAATGTAATTATACGGTTATGAATTATCTGTATATGTAAATCATCTATCATCGAATTACATATATATATGTATATATATATATATTTGAAATTGCATAGTCAGAACGATCAATCCTTATTATAATCAGAACTAATGTCCGACCGGGTGGTTCATTATAAAATTTGTCGATCGGGATCGGAATCGATCCACGAAACCATCCCAGATAATGGAATTTTCTTCCATCGAATGATTTGCATATTTATGCCAGTCGAAGGTTCTTCCAATCAAGTTCTTAATAACGATAGTAGACGATTCGATTCTGGTCTGCTTCCGTATCTGTCCTGCGGTTAACCACCTCGCCTTTCCGTCAAAAGTTTCAGACCAGGCATACAAGTTCACCGCGATTATTCATAGTTGGAGGCACATAATCGATAATACGTCAACTCGACGGGTGGCGAATGGTGGTTAGCGCGAGGTCTCCCAACGACGTCGAGATTTCACGTCGAAACGTTCCGAAAATCGATAATAGCCGAACCAAGCTCAACTGTATAAAGGAAAAGACAGAGAGAAACAGAGAGAAATTCGACGTTTGAATTATTCCGGACGGACGTTGTGATCGACGCTCATTCCATGCATTCAAGTATAGTAGTTTATTAGTAAACGTTTATTCGCATCTTTTCTATCACCTATAAAATCACATTTATATCGTTCAAATATATTTTGACCTATTTATAAAGAATCATTAAAACTCTATAAGTTTTACATGTAATATTACGAAAATATTATTTATTACAATTTGTCGTTATGGATTCTTTCCTTTTATCAAAGGATAAATATCTAAATACACTTTCGTCCTGCCAATTAGCAGGTTTTAATCGTAATTACAAAATCGTCCTAATTATCCAAATCCCTCGGCGACTATCCATTTACGCTCGAAAAATTCGTCGAACCATTAACGCTCGAGGTTTCTAATTTATTTGACCAAGTCGATAATTTGGATCATGGCTAATACACGACAGACCACTAACCAAAGGTACTTACTAAATTTAAACGAACCAGTGAAATTTCTGAAACGGTACATAAAAGAGCCTCCACTCGAATTATTTGTAAAAATGTTTTCACCACTGTATTTTTTCCAATCTTTGATTTTATTAAAACCACTTGGATCTCGATGTTCGCCGAATAAAATGTACGAATAAAAAAGATATGGAACGGAGGGAAGGTCTCACAAAAGGAACCAGAAAAACATGGTTTTTCGATTTTTCTTCTCTTCCTTTTTTTATGAATCCGTTTCAAACGTTGATAAGCGTTCAAACATTGACAAAACACTTTATTGCTAATAGATATACTTTTTCAATGTAGATCAACGTTCAATTTTTTAGGAGATATTTTCATATGTCTATTATACAATACTATCTCAAAATGAAATTAATTTGTATTTTTTAATTCTACGATATATATATATATATATATATATATATATATATTGAAATATTGTAAAAATATTGTTCCAATTTTTATCAAAAATCATGATTTTATAGTACTACGTTAAAAGACGTTTCAACGTATACATTGCTAAAAATCACGAACAGTTTTGAGAATTGGGATCCTTGCGTAGTTTCTTAGATCGAATATGACACGTTGTAAATCTTACAATATCAAAGAAAAGAAGACACTTGAAAGGGGCTGAACGTTTTTGAAGGAAAGTAAAAAGGGGTGGGGGAGGGGGAGGGGGTGCACTTCACTGACTTTACACGTTCCCACTAAAAATAGCAAAGTCGCGGAATCGGAAGATTTACCTTGAGAGGAGGAAGCTAAAACGCAGAATAAGAAAGTCAAAAGAAAAGGAAAGAAAAGAAAAGAAGGAAAATGAGTAAGAAAAAGATAGATAGGAGGTACAAAAGACCTCATGTATATGTATTTATATATATATATATATATATATATATATATATATATATATATATATATATATGTGTGTGTATGCATGTATGTATGTAGTATCTCGTTGATTTACTTCTTCCTCCCTTCGTTAGATTTAAAGTCACTTTATTTTTCTTCCTTCATATCGCCCACGAAATGGAACGTTTATGACATGAAGCCGTTCTTAAGCTTTTGCGATAAAGAGAGCCGAGGATATCACGGGTTTCAGACTGCAAAGCGTTCTCGATTATCAAAGAGTGAGTAAGAGAGATAGATGTATGTAGGAAAGGTAAAGAGGGGGAGTAGAAGAGGAAGAGGTGGAGGAGGAGTTATGGATGGAACTGAAACATCCCCCTTCTTTCTTCTTTTTATTTTTTTTTTTTTATATATATTTTTTATCTTCATGCTCGCGTTTCGAGGTTTCAAAGGCAGATGGCACGTGTAAAAAAAAAAAAAAAGAAGAAAATCCCATTGGACACTGTATAAGCTTTAGTTCGATCTTTTAAAAAGTATTATCAGTTATCGGATTACTTTCTTTTTTTTTTTTGTTTTAAATATAATAATTTATAGTATTTTATATGGTCACTTTAGCATCGAAGTATTTGTATTTTTAAGCATCAATAGTAACAAAATGTGCAAACGATAATGAATACATTAAATCTTTCATTATTTTAATGAAACTTACTTTGATAATTAAATACGTTTGAAAAGTTAGATATGTGAGTATCGTAAAATAGGATGGTGTGGTTGACGGGGGGTGGGTAGAAAGGGGATTGAGTCTAGGAAATGTTTTCATACGATGTAGTAATGCGACTGCGCTGATCAACTCGAATGTAACGTACAATTAAATACTACTTAGTAACCCTCGAGATTCTCAATTCTCTCTCTCTCTCTCTCTTTCTCTCTGTGTGTGTCTCTCTTTCGCGTTGTGTTGGGTCCCATCTGTTTCTGCCAGCAACATAGGATCTACTTTGGTCTAGCCATCAATCTAAAATACCTAGAAACTAGTGCACTTAAGTTTAGTTCGCCTTGGGAAAAGAAAATTGTCAATCGTTTGAAAATGTATTGAAATATAATATCATAAAGGTAATAAATATATATTTGTGGTTTTATATATTGATTTTCAAATAACACGGAATATATTGAAATCTTATTTTGGAATAATACAGTGATGCGATATAAAATGTCTTATTATTATTATTATTATTATTATTATAATTAATTGAAAAAAAAAAGAAGAAAGAAAAATAAACGTTGTTATTTAACAAAAAGTAATAATAAGTAATTGTTGCAAGTAAAAACACAAATCATTATACATCTATTTCTTTCTATATCGATTTTGGTTTCTTCTCTATTTTATTTCTTCTACCTTGAGTGACGCGAACGAAAAGGACCAATGAAAAAGAACGAAAGAGAGAGAGAGAGAGAGAGAGAGAGAGAGAGAGAGAAAGAAAGAGAAAGAGAAAACGTTCTTCCATCTTTTGCCGTGGTAAAATCTAGAGGATTACTAAAGTCGTGCTACGAAATAAGCTGCCTACGTCGTCTGTTAAAGACGAAATCGAGGAATAAGAAAGCTTTGCTGTTACTACGCGAGAGAAACGTTAAGCCGATACGATGGACGTGGTATTAAGTTCGCACGAATATCCTGGTTAAAAACCACGCAAGGTAGATACAGAAAGACAGCAAAGGAGAAAAAAGAAAGTAGGAAAGAAAATAGAAAATAGAAAAGAATAAGGAGGGAAGGAAGGAAGGAAGAAAGAAAGAAAGAAAGAAGGAAGAAAATAAAAAGAAATAAGAAAAAATAAGATAGAATTCTGTTTCGAGAAAATGCTTACCGATTTTCTCTCTCTCACTCTCACTCTCACTCTTACTCTCTCTCTCTCTCTTTCTCTCTTTCTTTTTCTTCATCATTCTATATCTCTATTTTTGTCTTTCTCTTTTACTCTTTCGTATATAAGAGAGAAAATCTTTCTCCTCTCATCCGAAAATTCTCGAAACTTTCGACGAGTAAAACTTTTCGAATCACGACCGAGTGCATTCGGAAATGGTTATACCGTGAAATTAGTCAAAAGGGATGAGAAAAGGGGTGGTATACTTTAGCCTTCGTAGAAACATGAAGATACCTTCACTTACTACCTATCATCGGTATTAACTAGCGAACTCATTACAGTTAACTATTGTTAATTGGTATTAAGTACTCTTCATATCGTAATACCAATACACTATAACTACTTGAACGTTGTGAGACATGAACCGAGTTTCGAAAAACACTTATCGTGCTTCTCCTACGAGAAACATCATACTCTCTTTCTGTCTCTCTCTTTCTCTCTCTTTCACACAAACACTTATCATCTGATTTCAATAGAATTTTTATCCGATAAAAATGAATCGATTAAACTGAACGAGTTAAGAAAAAAACACAAAGGAATAAAAAAAAGTAGAAGAAAAATACACAAAAAAAAAATTAGTTTACACAATTATTAATAATTAAAAATAATCGTAGGCAAGTTTATTATTATTTTAATTATTATTGTTATTATTATTATTATTATTATTATTATTATTATTATTATTATTATTATTAATTGGCATTAGGTACTCGATAGTTTATTGTCGATTATTTTAATTACGTTTGCAATTCGTTAAAAGAAAATGATAGAAAATGAATTTTTACCTGTTATAATAATTAACTGAGATGTTTTTATTATAAAAGGCACATATTAAACTGAATACTTTGATAAAAACGACGCATATGTTTACACACCTTGAGAGGAAATAATCATAAAAACAAACGATCGTTGGAAATCAAAACAACCTTGCGTTCGACTTTACGTCAATGTAAACAAAACTAAAACGTAACATATTTCCATCTGCATGGCATACATTGATATTTTTATACTCGAGTATTTTAATATTTATCAAAAAAAAAAAAAAAAAATGCTATCTTAAACAAAACAAAAAAAATTTACTTAAGTATTTTCATAAAAAAAAATAAAAAAAACATATTTGAACGAATCTCTAACGTTTAAAAAACAATTATACGAAGATATGAAAAAATCTAGCTATTACTGTGGGAAAAATTCATTAAATCTGATATAAAAAAAAAACACACACACACACACAAAAATAAGTAGATAAAATAATCTACAATTTTCAACTATTTAATGAAAAATACCGAGGTAATATCGAGAAAATGCAGTATATACGATGATAAATTAAAATATCTTTCTTTTTTCTTTTTTTTTTTAACCACTATATTAATAATTTTGCCCACGTTTAAAACAGCTACGTATGTATGTATGTATGTATGCATGTATGCATGCGAATACCTATAGAAAAGATGTTTTTTTTTTTTTTTTAAATTTTTCTTTTTTAATGCTTCAAGCGAAATTCCCTTTTTAACCCAACAGCAATGCTCGGCCTTCGCGGTATTTTCATTAATTCTCCTCCGTCATTCTGGCAAATCTTTTTAACAGAAATAATCAACCAATCCAATCGCGAGTATAAATGATCGATTTTATTAACTATAATAATTTAGCCGAATAAACGTCAGCATTATCGATTATTATTTTTTTATTTTTTTTTATTTTTAAATGCCGTGCTGGTCCGTTGCTTCAATCGAAGCTTTGTTGAGATATCATAGAAAAACTTCGTTAGCACGTTCAAATTATTATCGACTATTGAGGACATATTAAATGGTTAGAGAGAGTGAGAGAGAGAGAGACAGAGAGAGAGAATGGTAGGGGGAAGGGAGAGTTGTAAAGAGAGAAACCTCTATAGCATTCTCGTTGATGGTTCGGTCAATGCTCCAAGCTAATATGCCAAAATCGTCCTAGGTATACAGTCATTTAATTCGGCTAACCGCGAATCGATATCTTGCTTAATAGCTAGACATTCTATCTATCTATCTACCTACCTACCTACCTATCTATCTATCTCGCCGCGGAAAAAAAAAGGTGAATAAAGACTAACGCGGATCGCTTAATCCTGGATTAAAAAAATAAAAGAGTAATAAAAGAACAAAAAACAAAAACAAAAAAATGCAAAACACAACATTCGAGAGAGGAAAAAATTTGCTGCAAATTTTATTGACCTCTTCACCCCTTCCCCCTACCCTCTAGCCATACCCTACATTCTATATCCTCAAACGTTCTCTTTAAGGGTATTGCATTAAAATTTGCATATCTTTCGATAACGTTTCAAATATCGAAAAACAATTTCAAATTACAGTAAAGTAAGGTTTCTTTTATATATATATATATTTTGTGTGAATGTGTATGTGTCTGTATGTGTTAAAGATTAATACTTCAATCGAAAGAGTGAAATTTAACTTTGACGTTTCAACGTTGCACTTTATCTGCTATTTCCTCTCATTTATTATTTTCCGTTCAAACATTTTCTCAAAAAAGTTTATTGTGTTATCTTTTTTCTTTTATTTTTTTTCTCTTTCTTTACGACGATTCAACCAAACGCTTCGATTCTCTTTTTCTTCAATTCATTCATTTATTTGTAGAAGGAAAAAAGAAATACTTCGGGATGGTAGGAGGAATTAAATAAAACAAAACAAAAAAAAGGTTTAATTTTGTCTTCGTTTAAAAAGTGAGATTCGTTCGTTTGGTACGTTACTGAGTTTCGTTTGAATTTTTCGTTTTTTTTTTTGTTTTCGTTTTCTTTCATTTTCATTGGTTTTTTTTTTCTTTTCTTTTTATTTGAGCTTCTTTGACGCTTTCTTAAGTAGAAATGTAGTTTGGTAGGTATGAAATGAACGTTTACAGTGAATATGTCGGTAACAATTTGGTACATGGATGAACCGTATAGCAGTAGTTCGCTTAGGCAATAACAAATTCGATTTTATCCTAGAACGAGTTTACGAAAATTTCATTCCGCGTACTATTCCCGGCAAGCAAATACGCGTGGAATTTTCTCATCGGCGTAAATTTACTTTGTTGACCTACGACCTCGCTTTACTGTCCGCAAAAAGATAGAAAGAGAAAGAGAGAGAGAGAGAGAGAGAGAGAGACCGGAAAAAGAGAGATAGAAAGATGTAGATAAAGAAAAAGTAAAAGAGAAAGAGAGAGAATACGATAACTCAAGTGAATGCAAGTAGCTTGAAACTTTCAACGTTCTTTGCTTCAAGATCTTTACAGATGTAAAGAGAGAGAGAGAGAGAGGGAAAGAGAGAGGGAGTACGAGATATAAAAGGGTTCAAAACAGGTAAATCCCTTCTATTTCAATGCTTTTAACATTTTTCCAAGTGAACTTCTTTTAGGAATTTCAATTATCGATTCTTAATTCTTTTGAATAGTTTGCCCTAGAATATGTTGAAGAAATTCAATCGAAATTTAATGTTAACGCGTTTCGTTTGTAACCAAACTCACTCGCTCGTTCGTTTCCATTTTACCGTATCTATCGTGGATTTTACATAATCGTCAAACTTGTTAAGGGAAGAAAAAAAAAAAGAAATGATATATCCTGGATCGATGGATAAAAAAAAAAGAAGAAAGAGAAAAAAAAGTTCTTAAGAAATCCTGCCAACGGGTAGGAGGAGGAGGAGGAGATATTGCCGACACGTGAAAGAAGAAGTGAAAAAAAAGTAGCTGGAGGAGGATTATATTGAATCGAAAGTTAGGAGTAAACGAAAAGGATGAGAAGCGTACACTGCTTCGATCGAGTGCAAGAGAGAAAGAAAAAGAAAGAGTGAGAGTGAGTGAATAAGAAAGACAGACCTTCGATTTTTCTACTATCGGGAAACTCTGAAAGGCTGGCCCAAAGAAAAGAGGCAATCGGCCCTGCTAATACAAACCACATACAAACATATACACATACACAAACACTTTAACTCTCTTTCTCTCTTTTACTCACACTTCAGTTACCCTGGTATACCGATTTGTTTGCAGAAACGGAACATTCTGTTTAATTTAATGACGTGTACGTGATCTTACTTCCTGAAGAACAAGCTTACTTCGTGATTTTCATGAAAGAATGCTCTAGCAAAAAAATTTTACCTTCCATTTGTAGTTTTCTACTTTGTACTTTATATTCTTTATTTTTCTTTCCATTTATTCTACTTGTCAAATTGTTAGTATTTTAATCGTTTACGTTCAAGTTAAACTAACTTAACTTTTCATTGTAAATAAATTATGTAGATATTACATTGATAAGAATTTCATAAACAATTTGTGTTCACATTTATATATTATTCATTTAAAAACTTGAATAATAATTTGTGCGTACTCGTTTCCGTTATTAATATAAATCATTCGATTTTTTTTTTCATTAAAAAATAAATAAATTTAACGAGCAATTACTAACAGATTATCGTACAAATTTTTAATCAATAATTTTTGGTTGAATATAAACGATATATATATATATATATATATATTATATGTAGGTATACGTTTCTCTTTAATAAAAAATAGAAGAAAAAACAAAATCACAAAAGATAAAAGAAAAACGAATAGAGAAAGGGGTAGGTTTTTCATGCACGATAGCAGTTATCAGCCGTTTTAAAATATTTGCTTCTCACTCTCTCTCTCTCTCTCTCTTTCTCTTTCACTTTTTCTCAGTCATGAACGAGCTTAGAAAAAAAAAAACTCGTTGCAGTAGCGCGTCGCAAGGGCGAGAAAATGGTTACCCTATAGACTCCTTCTTTCCCTTTGTCGTACGCAAAAGCAGCATGCTCTAGTTTCAACTCGCTGATACGGCATGTCCGTCGTGTAGAATAAAACGTATCCCATAGAGGTACTTTTGCACTAGCGAGACTCATGTATACATATTCCGGAATTATATACCTTCCTCCTCTTTCTCTTTCCTTCCCTTTTCCTCTCTCTCTCTCACACACACACACACACACTCTCTCTCTCTCTCTCTTTCTCTCTTTTTCTCTCTATTCGAGCAGTCACACATTTTTTACTCCCCAGTTACGCTTCCTACCAAATTGGGCGCGACCAGCCGTTTATATCGTGTTTAATATTGGCCCGTACGGTGACATTAAAGCCGATAAAGTCCAAAACGAAGCATGGCATTCGCGTAATTTTTCGCTCTGCGTAACCAAATGAATTTAAAACGAGTAGAAAGAGGAAAACACAAGCTTTTCGACCTAATAATATTCTTTTGCATCTACGCACAAACCAGACTGAATCGATTTCTCTTTTCTCGTTATTTTTTTTTTTTTTTTTTTTTTTTTCATTTTATTCTTTTTCTCTTATCGTCTATTTCTAGCAAGTTTTTCTTCTCGTGAAAGTAACTCCTATTCTTAAATTTCTTTCGATGTTATGCTATGCGGAATACGAATCTCTTATTTTCCTAGTCAATAAATTCTAACAGTTTTTATTTTCTACTCTGGTGCGTTTTTCCATACAAAAATAGAAACCCATGAAATTTATTATACGAACATTGATATTGTGAATTGGGTTATTAAAGGGTCAATCAAATATCATTTGTCATTTAAGTATTCTTATTTGTAAATCAATTCCCATGTGATAATATAGATTTGTCTATCTGTCTATATTTATTTTCTTTCTTAGACCTTTTTTAACTATTCGTAATCGTCAATGTATATACTTCTTATATATATATAACGGAATGAAAAATCGCTTTATCTTTCCCCCCCTTGTTCTCTCATTGTTAAGAATAATTTTTGTTTGTAAGGATACTTAAATAATGTCGTTCAGAAGCAAAGTAAAAAAGAACGCTTCTGAAAGAAATCAACGTGCCTCGTTATACGGTCGAGTCAAGTAGTAATCAAAATAAATAACTGCTTGTCAAAAGTTTTCCGAACAATATTTGAATATTAAAAGTTCTTATTTTACTTTTTCATCTCTTCCCTCCTCCGTTACATCATATCCACTTACAATCGTTTCAACAGAATTTTAAATCAAAGAGTTGTTTGTTATTCCGATGTTTATCGTTTTGATAGAAGAAGAAAAATAAAACGAGTCATCCGTTATGACTGCCGTTAAATAAATTTGATAATGAGTTATGATAAAGAACAAAGAAGAAGTAGAAAAGAACTATAGAAAAAGAAATATAGAAGAAAACAGAAGATTGAACTTATTTCGTATCGTTGGTGAAAAAACTTTCCCAACTTTTGTTTCAGACTTTACGGTTTAATCAATTTCACATCAGACTTGATTGTGCCTATAAAAATTGTTCTATCGAGAGTGTCGTCTTTCTCTTTCTCGAGAGAGAGAGAGAGAGAGAGAGAGAGAGAGAGAGAGAGAGACATTATTTCAGCATTATATTATTCCTACTGACAAAATGTTTTCATCTTTAAAAGTTTTATATCACTTTAGAAACAAAGAAAGAATAGTTTATCGTACAACGATCTGTGCCAAATGGATATGCATCTTCCTTATCTTATTGTTCCTTTTATTTACTGAATTGCAATAATTCAAGATATGCAAAAAGAGAACAATTAATTATTAATCAACAAGAATCAGACATATAATTATAAATATATTAAGTCTCTAATGAAGACCAAATCATCAAGTTAGCAATTTATCAATAATCTTTCATGTATAATTTTCACTCGCTGCTAATCTCATGAGAGATTAGTTCCTTAGAGAGTCTGGACTTTCTCTCTCTCTTAAAACTAACAGATACGAGAAGAGAAGCGTTTGTCCATGACCGCAGCAATTTCAAAATTCCCCTGCGGTACGGTCAAGCAAGCACTCATCCGACAGTTATGAAGCATCCCTTATTTCTGAAAGCAGCCATCTTTCCCACGGGATTACGCGCAGCGTCGATGATAGTCGAAAGACGGGCGACGTGCCAGAGCATTCACGAGGAAATTCCATCGGCAAACTATCCCATCGAAGTTGCATATCCGGAATCTTAGGGTGTTCTCTATCCAACGCCGTTAGACGAAGGTGGTTTCTCTAAAGCTGACGGTCTTTGTCTCTTCCTACTCTACCAACATAGACTCGAACTAGACGAGAACGTTCACTCGCTTGCTGAGACCTACTCTCTCTCTCTCTCTCTCTCTCTCTTTCCCCTTCCCCTCTTTATTCCCCCTTTTAGTGTCTTCAGTACCGAACGCGCTGCCACATTGCTGCAGGTATAGTGCCGTTTATGCACGAATACCTAAAAGGGAACCAAAGTATCTTTGGCTTCCTTATTCCCTTCTCCAAAGAAACTTTCTCATCCCAACCTGCTATCATCACCTTACTCAGACGCATACGGATTTTCAATAATGCTAGGCAGATATTATATATCTTCAATGAGACTCTTATCCTTATTCCTACCATGAACGTGTGCTAGAAACGTTTATTCGTGTTTTCGATAAGTTTATTTTTTTTTTTTTTTTTTTACAACTGTGAATGATACATTGGATACTATCAATTACTTGATCCTTAGTTAAAAGGATTTCTACTTCAAAGAGAACGATATTAGTGTATCAATTATTTCTTTATAATAAATTTTGATTTAACGGTTCGAGCTTTTTAAAGATATTTTCTTTGAGAGATTTTTTTATATTGATAACCAAAGGAATGGATATAATTGAAATGTGCATGAGATTAAACAAGTTATCTATTAGATTAAAGAACCTTTTAGATATTTCGAAAGACTCTATCTCTGTTTTCTTTCAGATACGTACTTTTGTTGCTGTTGTACATCTTGTGATTACAGGAAAAAAACAAAATATATATAAAAAATAACCCAATGAGATCAAATAAACCATACAACACACCCTCCTCCTCTGTTCCTCCTCATCGTAAAAAAAAAAAAAAAAAAAAGATAAAGATTCCTCTTATCACAGCAACTCAAGTTCGTGTTGTTGATCTCGCAAAGGTTTAACTTTCTAAGAAAATTAAATTTCGTAGCGAGTCAATCTCAAAAGTTAAATTGACAGTAAGTCTCTCTCTCTCTCTCTCTCTCTTTCTCTTTAAGCTCAGCATGGCACTAGCTCTTACATGGATAAAAGTGGATTTTCAACCGTATAAAGTACATTTTGAGTTTTAGCTACGGATGAGAGGTTTGCTAGAGACATGGAGGAAACATAAGTATCTTGTAAGATAGAGTTCGGTAAAAGAGATTAACAGAATCATGATTAAAATCGAAACATCGTTCATTTTGAAATCTATCTCTATTTCGTTCGATACATATATTCCAATTTCACCAATTAGTTTGTAAATAGGATTATTCCAAGCTAAAATAGACTCGAATGCACATCCTTCAATTGTTACTTAATCCTTTACGATTTCTAATTGCAACATAGAAATGTTTGATGTTCTGTTTCGTTAAAATTTACTTCATCTTTTGACCTGGTTTGAATAAACCATTTCATTTCCACTGGTTTGAAATATCCAGTTGATATAATTTAACACTCAATCAAATCAATCCGATTCAATGTCACTTCTTCTAATTACTTTTACGTTAACACTTATCTAACTCCACGCATCATAGTCAACCGTATAATTTACATCGTACCTTTTTCACACTTAACGTGAACTTAATACATAAAGAATGTTTGAAAATTATTTCAATGTACCAATTTATTAAAAAAAAAAGAAAAAAATGCAGAAAAGTATTAATTAATACTGAGAGTATTAAAAGTGATAGATCTCTCCATTCGGTTGTTTAAGTATTAATATTATTGTACGTACTTATAAGTTAACTTAATTACCGATAACTTGAAATGCTTCCTTCAAAAAAAAAAAAAAAAAAAAAAAACCAAATCTAATTCATCCGGAAATGTTTGACGCTACAAACGTTATAAGAAAATTTGCATTTTAATTAGTACCGTCAAAGAAAGTACTCCCCCTTTATAGTAATATCATGCAGAAGATAAGGACACATGGTACACAAACGCTTTTGAAGAATTCATTTGAAGGAACGAGTTCTTGTCACTTAAACAAAAATATAATGTATGTGTATCTAACACACGTCGACGAATCGAAATCCTTAAAAACGTATGAAACTCTTGAGAAAGCATCCTCTATCTCTTTCTCTCAGTGTATTCTTTTCTACTTCTCAAAGGTACCATTACCACTTCCATGCCTATCTCCGACAGACGATGCGAACACGAGAGTACAGTAGTCACGTTGCAAGTATCACAGCCTTTGAGAACACTTTCTCGACTCCGCCGTGGCTTGCTATTTCGGTCAAGCACCACCATTATACTTCAAAACATTTTCATGCACACCTTTTCATCCACTCGAAACAGCGCTAGCCGAGACGAGCTTTCGCTTCGGTTACCAACCCCCACATTGTGTTCTTTCTTGTCCGATTGTGAGGTTCGTGATAGGAATGACTGCGTATTACGAACAAATGGAAATTTTAAATGCTCTTTTTCTTTTTCTTTCTTTCATATTTTTCATTTTTTTTTTTTTCTTTTTCTATCTCCATTGAAAAGTACACTGGTTTTCGCATTATACCGTATATGATAGCTCGTAAACGGGCTACAACCTACAATACGGCGGTGTGTATGCATTAACGATACAACACGGAAAGAAAGTATATCCGTTTTGGTTCTCTGTAGAAACCTTTTATGAATCATGCTAACTCCCCGGGCAAGTTTTCCACCGCATTAGCACGAATTCATTAAATTATAATATACATATACATATATATGTATATATATATATATATATATATATATATATATATATATATATCTGTTTTAGACATTGTTTGACGTTACCATTAAATCTCTGATTTTTCAGACGCACAGTTGAAACGATTATTTCCATGCAAAAACAGAGGGAAATGAGAAAGGGTAAAAGAGAGAGTGAGTGAGAGAGAGAGAGAGAGAGAGAGAGAGAGGTAAATTCATCGATGGTAACAATTTTCCGAATACATGCCGCGGGTGTTTCACCGAATGCGATTATAAATCATATTTATAATTTATTCCACGCCTGATTCGTATACAAGGCTAGCTCTCTAATGAAAGAGCATTGCACCGTACATGATCGTTAATTAGAAGGCATTTTACAGGTAATCATTTCGTAATTAAGCGTATAATTAGCACGCACGTGCGCCAACGTCGACGTTCCCTGAGTCCAACGAAGTATAGTTTTATAAAATGCAGATAGATATGTACAAGGATTACATAGATATATAGATATATATATATATAAATATATATACACATATATATGTATATATATATACATCGAAGGTAGGGTACCTAGCTGAAAGACATTAATACGAGACTCGTGTGCAAACGCGCGGTAAATAATTTCGCGTTGTCATTCGAAATATGCACGGACCGAAGTGAAGCTAGTTCGTTGGGACTTTGGGGAAGTGGGGCAGAGGGAAAGGGAAGAGCAGGACAGGGCAAGGTAGGGCAGACGGGGGGAGGGGGAGATCTAAAGGGGCACGGGGTATGAGAACGAGTGGAAGGAATTCGTAACTTCGTACATTTCAGCTGGCAACAGTGAGTCCGGCCACGATTAATTTCAGCAAATACGATGAGTTTTGGATTTTATGCTAGTGCATCGTCAAACGTAGAGAGCCCAGCCCCCCGTTCTCTCGCGATTGGAGAAACTCGTTTATACAATCCCTACCGAACAATAATTCACGAGTAAAGTCTCTCTTGGTGAAACATATTTTTTCCTCGATCTGTAAAACATAGGAGGTAGAGAGGGTGGGAGGGAAGAGTAGGGGACAGGTGCCGGTAGATAGGAACGATTCTTTATTTTAACGGCCTGTTTCCTGTATATTCACCAAATACGTATCTACGTACGTATACACATATATTATTTGAGAAGCTTAAATCATACCTTCCTAAATAATTTTCAATTTATTGTGAAAAGAAATGAAAAAAGTATATAAGAAAAGTTTCCCCTTTTTATGAAAAATTATTTGAATATTTTATCTCGAATGACAGACAATTTAAAAAGTATTAACGTTGGGATTTATTATTATTTAGTCATTTGCGAAATGATAGAAAAATATTGAAGAGACATACACGAAAGGAAAGTTCGATAGTTTAACATCTTATCTAGAATTTTTCAATCTCTTTGCTAGCTCGGCCAAGTAAGGGTAAGAGAAGGAAATAAAGAGGGACAGAAAAAGAGAAAGAGAGAGAGAGAGAGAGAAAGCTAGTATAGTTCACGATAGCGGAAAATGAATGCCTTGGCGCATAAGTGTATTCTCGTGTAGTAAAGACGTGGGTATAAGTCACTCGGTCTCACGCGACTCTGTGCCGAGACTTTACACGTCTATTTCTTTCTTTATTTTTCTCTCTCTCTCTCTCTCTCTTTTTCTCTCTTTCTCTTATTCTTTCTTTATAAGAGACCTGCCTCGACCTCACCTATCTCGAATCTTTCAATTTCTCATACTTTCTTGCACCGTGCAGAAATCGAAACGTCGTACGAGACCACTTCGACCTTTGTCATTCTTGTTGAACAGTGTGTTGCACTTATGATCGTTACGGTTAATATTTAATAATACATGAAAAATTATTTCGTATTATAATCAATTTTCGAGTCTTTTTTTTTTTAGTTTTAATTAATTAAAAATACGTCTGAGATAATATTATTGGAAATATAGTGTTGAAAACGATTTATAGATATTTTGCAACGTTACTTACAAAAATTATTTTTCCATGTGAGATAACTTAATTATGTTGGTTGTAAATGTGTTTATTTAAAAATTATTACCAATCTTCCGTTACTATTTGATTGAAAAGATTATTAATATTTGAATGAGTCGATATTTTATCATCGATAAAACGATACGTACATTAGCGGAGAAAGAGATTATATGAAAAAAAAAGAAAGAAAAATGTAAAATTTGTGTAATATTTAATTTTAGATGACATAAGCGGATCATTAATTTCATTATATATTATTATACATTTACAATAAAAGTGAGCTCATTGGGTGAAGGTAAATGGGTAGAAGGTAACGATAAATGCGGAACATTGCATATGAAAATTCACGAACTGACGAAATTAAATTGCACACGGGCGTATAGAATGTACAACGTCAAAATTCGATTCAACGGCGATATGATCTCTCATTGATTATTTTTCAACTATAGTCATACATTATATCATATTAACAACCAACGAACAACGTTCCCGTCGATTGATTCTGTCAATTTGCTTGAAATCAAATCCAAAAAATTGCTGCGAACGTACTATCTATATACGTAAAAAAAGAAAAAAAAAATGGCAAAAAAAAAAAAAGAAATGAAAAAAAAAAAAACTTTGAATTTGTTTGTTTCAAATTCGTTAAACATTTTACTTTCTAATTTCTCTTTCCTAGACCATAGAGACATTACAAGAAGAAAAATATCGTTCCTTTGACCACCGAAGTATATGCTTGACCAAACCTAATTGCCAGATCACGTGTAACGTAGGTCACACGGATTGTGTGGGTAGAACTTTAAGGTCATTCTTAAGAACGACGAAGTAGTTACAAACCCTATGAAGTATTACAAACCACCCCTCAGTACCAATTCAAGCATGAATCTTTACCCCTCTCCTTTTCTCGTCGTTTCCATGGTAACAATACTAAAATATAAGAAAACAATATGTCGTAGTTTATTATTTTCTTCTCGAGACGATAGACGGCTTTAACGTTTCCACCATCGCAAGGGGTATAAATCATCGTACCAAGATACAATGTTTAAACGTCAAAAACACGAATCGGGATTACCGACGATCGATTTAACTCGAGCCATAGGGAATCCGATAAAAGAATTCTTTCCGAGTTCTCCACTTCTTTATCCTTTCAACTAAGCGACAGCCGTTTTTAATCTTCTTTTACTTTTTAAAGCGTCCTTCCTTAATGAAGAACATTAACCAATTAACGATAGGATTTACTCTTTCCTGTTTTTTCTTTTTTCTTTTTTTTTTTTATTCTATTTACGTTCTTTACATTTCTTTTTTTATAGTTTTATCATAATATTACGGATATACGTCTCGTTACATTGGTTTTTTTTTTTTTTTTTAAGATTTATTACATGTTTTTTTCATTTCTTTTTCTTGAATATTATTATTTTGTAAAATATTTCGTTCTTATTATACGATTCGAGAGATTCTTAAAGAACGTCACTTTGAACTTTAGCGTTCTAAGCGTAAAAAAAAGAACGTCTCCACTAGGAGGGTTGAAAAAAAAAAAAGCAAAAAATAAAAACATATGCGAATATTCGAAAAGTTGAAGGACGAGTAAACCTTGGAAGAAGAACACCGAACGATGCATTTATTCATTTGGTATACAGGACAACATCACACTTCATCCTCCTATCCCCTCAACCCGCAGCTCTTCTTTAGATCGAAAACTTTTCGTATATTTTACGACAATGGAGTACGAAAAGACGGTGAATATTTATAGGTCACCTTCCACTCACCGATGAAGCCTTCTGTAATCTTTAACATCTCCCACTTCGCTTCATACATAAAATTATCGAGTCTCCGTTTTTTCATTTATTTTTTTTTTCTTCCTTTTTTACTTTTTTTTTTTTAAAGTGAATAGAAGTATTATAGAAGAAACTTCAACTAACGTTGAAAAGAGAAAGAAAGAGCGAATTTTCTGTAAAATTACGAAAAAAAAAAAACTTACAAATCTTAACGATAAAAATATATTCGTTATAATGATTCTAAATTTTCGTATAGTTATCAATTAAAATCAAGAAAAATGATTAACGAGTATTTTTTCAATCGTGTTGAAATGATATCGAAAAAAAGACAGGAAATTTGTGGAAAATTATGTATGTGTCAGGTTTCTGTCAAGAACGTCTTCAGAATGTAAGAGTTTTGGATGATACTTTACTTCAGAACGATATCGTAAACACTTGTTCTTACCACGATGGTACGTCGAGTATCATCAATTTCAGGAAGGGGTTGTTTAGGTGTAGATAAGCGCGATGGATTCACTATCTTGTCATCAAATAAGATTAAACATCATCCGTCACACGTATCGTCAAACACATAAGGTATACATTGCACATTGCTCGGTAAAGAAAAAAAAAGAAGAAGAAAAAGAAGAAGAAGAAGAAAAAAAAGAAACTTATTACGGAGAAGGAAAAATGTTTGTCAGGAGTAAAGGGTTGAAAAGAGTTGCAAATAGCACGATAGAGAGAGGGGATGAAAGAGGGAAAGAAAAAGAGGGAGAAAGGGAGAGAGAGAGAGATAGCAGCGCGGGACGACCATCCCTTATGAAGGTTAGGTCGTGTCACCGGTAGATTACGCCGAGGGCAATCCATCTCTTTCTAGGTAAGTTTCGTACTCACCAGATAATCCAAAGTTATTTGTGAAAGGATGGTAGGTCCAGTTGAAGCGGACTATTTCTTCAAGAGTATCAGAAAAGATGATGAGAAAGTTTCCAACGAGGTGTCACTGATTACTGTATCCTCCCTTTTCTTCCTTAATTTTGTTTTCTTCTCTTTCTCAAGATGAAATAAATATATTCAGAGAAAAAAAAATAAAAATAAAAAAAAAAAAGGAAACAGAATACGTCCCGTATTATCACCGACACTTAATAGAAACGATCGTCTCACTTGAACATCTCACACTGTCATTATTATTATAATTATTATTATTATTTCATAAAGATAACGATAAAAATTTATAACAAAAAAAAAAAAAATAGATGGAAACAAACAAAAAAACCAATCCGATAGAAGAGTCGCGGGGGACACAGGAACACGATATACTTTTTATTTATTTCTTTTTTCTTCTACTTCTTCTTCTTTTTTCTTACGCTTGAGAGAATTTCAATTTCAATCAAGCAAAGTTCCGACGACGAGACTTATTGGTTTATTCACCGGGGCGTGTTTAACGGGAAGAGTCGTCGGTAAACAACGCATGTTCCATAGTGTGGTGTGGTATCTCGTGCGGGTTGTTGGTAGATCCAGAGAAAGACAGTTACAAAGAGGGAGAGAGGAAGAGAGAGAAAGACAAAGATAGAAAGAGAGAGATAGATGGTAGTATAGTATAGAACGATACGCATACACGCGTCGACGACACGAAAAGGGGTAAAACACTCTTTGCGAAGGTAAGAAGGAGGGTGACGCGCACGACCCTGACCGATGCGCGGTTCGAGTGCGACTGAGCGAGCAGAGCCGAGCAGACTCGGCCGAAAGCCACAAACGGCGTCGGCTGCCGCCGATCCCTCTCTCGACACCCCCTTTCTTCCCTTTCTCCTCATCATCCTCATCCACCTCATCCACCTCCTACTTTCTACCTTCCAAGTCTCCTTCTCTTCTTATTCTTACCCCAAACCCCCTTACCCTTACACACAGCTACGTCTATCTCTAAGGACTCTCTTACTTGACCACAAACTCTCTTCTTATTTATATTCTTTTTTCTGTTTTTTTTTTCTGTTTTTGTTTTGTTTTTTTTTGTATTTTTCTTTTTTTCTTTTTGCACCCTCTTTATCTTACCCCCTTTTTTCCTTCTTTGACTTTAACACTTCACGTGGGCCACTTTTTTTTTCGGTCGATGTTTCGTATTTTTCTTTTGTTTTTTGATCTATTTCTTCTATTACACTTTTCTATTATACTTTGTTTGTTATACTCTTACTATTTGTTCAATTATATTTTTTATACACTTTTTTCTATTATTTGTTTTTCTATTTTCCTTAACGTTTTTTTTTTTTTTTTTTGTTAGATTGAAACGCGTATTATTCATATGTTTTGCAGTATCATCGATTTTTTATTTTATTCTTGTTTACTTTCATCATTGATATTATTTATTTATACGCGYTGTACACGTAGATGTTTAATTAAACCACTGTTTCACATTAGATCATATGATTTTATCATAATTGCGTACGTTATCGAATATCTTTGAATTCTTGTTATTTCGTTAGCCAATCAATTTAAATACTATGCGTATACGATCTTACGTTTTAGTAGAATCTTTGATAGCCATCTTGTTTTCAGCGAGTAAACGATTGGTAAAATTTTTATTTAACTTTGACTAATTCTTTCATACTTTCATACACAAAATGGCACACATTTGATTGAAAGTAAAATGATATCGGACAGTTTTATATAGATAACCCCGACCACTGCTTCCGATTCCTTAAGCCCCAAAAATGGTCAACTAGATAAGAAATTTTACGACGGTCTGATGGACGACAATGTGCACTGGCGAAAAGAACCAAGGGATTTTTAGATTCCAAAGAGGAAGCGATACCGCGAGGTAGAACCTCATCGACTTACCTACACACATCTATGACTCTGTTGCTATACTACCAATACTATCATACAAACGAACCTAGTCTACCTGCAAAATCGGCAAAGATAACACCATCCCCCTTCGTCACCCCACACTCATTCCTCCCCTCATCTTCTATAGTTGGCTCAGATGAAATTCGTGAAAAGGAGGTAGATGCATATACATGTCTTATACATATAATATGCATACCTACATGTATATATTTAAATATGTATATATACATATATATATATATATATATAATATATATACGACTGTGGAATAGGAGAACAGAAGGAAAAGTAGAATGGAGTAGAACGTTACGACGGGAACAATGAAAAGTACGCTTCAGAAGAAAGTGGAAATTTTCCATTAGTGATATACATCGTGTCGTCAAGATACGTGACAAGCAAAAGGGATTGACGCCTAGGCGTTCGTGTTAACTTTTCGAATAACTCGAAGATGAAAATTTTCTATTAGGGAAATGAAAGAATGAAAGAAAGGAAAAAGTGTAAAGAAAAGAAAAGAAAAAAAAAAATATATATATATATATACACAAAAAGAATAGCAAAAAGAAAGCAAGAAGATCGATAACCGTAGGTCAATTAGATCTTTAGAAAAAGTCTCTTGAGATTAATATTACTAATGCGCCCACACTCTTATTTTTTTTTCTTCTTTTCTTTTGTGTTACTTTAATGGGGAATACGTAATAAAAAAAAAAATAAAAACACCGTGAAATATATTGTTCGTTCATCCTACTTGATCTAACTACTTAGGATGATTTTACGTTACACACTTTTTCTAACGTAAAAAAAAAAAATGTAAAAGTAGAAGAAGAAGAAGAACGTGTCGTCTTCACTTTTCACACGTATATATATATACTTATACAAGACCGATAATACATTCTCGAGAAATGTATTTTCGCGTGCATCTCGTTGCGCAACGTAGGATGATCGAATTGATATCGCACGACGTGTTGTGACGTGTCGTTTATCGCTTTTCACTCGCGCGTTTTCTGCCAACGTTGAGAAGGAAGATGCGTGAAAAAGGCTTTCCTTCGTTTCCTCTTTCCCTCTTTATCTGTATTCCTCTCTCTCTCTCTTTCTCTCTCTCTCTCTATCCTATATTCCTCCTCAGTGCATCGGTAGATCCTTTCCCTTACCTACTCTCCCTACCACAACACAGCAACCCCCAATCCCCGTGTTATGTGGATAAATCTAATGCCGTTCTTATTTGCGTCGGTAGAATGAAACCGCGAAGTAGTAGGTTCGCTTAAAGCTCGTAGAAACGAACCCAATGGTGGGATGAAAAACCTGGGAAGTATGGGAGGGGGGGTGGAGAGTATACTTTCTCAAGAAGGAAATTCTCTTCCGTTTGTCGCGCACGTAAGCACGAATCCTTCTGTATTCGAGATTTGAGAAATCATTTATTTTGTTTTAATAATCTAATCCGATAAACAATTGAAAAAGAAAAAAGAAAAAGAAAAAGAACAAAAAATAACACGTGACACCGACTGAAAAAATAATAATATTTTATTATAATACAATTTTGAAATGTTTTTAGTAAGGGGACAACGTATAAATAATATGATAATGTTCTACGTTATGATTGATCGTGAATGTGATTTAGATCGGACTAAAAGTAAAAGGGATAAAAAAAAAACACGAATGCCGTGATATTTTCGAAGATCTAAAGGATTATGTTTTAATGTCTAATACTAATTGAAATAAATGGACGTGTAATGAATAAATGTAATTTTATTCTTACTAGGAGATATATTTGAGACACGTCGTCAATTGATCGTTAAGAAACTGTCTCGATTAACGGAAGTGGTAAATGTAATAATATCAAAATACGATTCACGTACTTCTTAAGAATCTACTTTGACCTTTCGGGGAATCAATCTCGATACAGTCGACGTACGGAATACCGATACGAGAGTTATCTCAACGCTTCTTCTTCTTCTTCTTCTTCTTCTTCTTCTTCGAGCAATGTTCAGTCCCTCCCTCTCTGTCCCTCACCCTCTCTTTCTTCCATCATCTATCCGCATTCAATGAACTTCCTTTATTCGTCGAAAAGGTTAGTTTCATACCTTTGGAAGGATAGGATGTTCCTTTTGACGAGGCTTCTCGTTTCCCATCCAAAGTCTTCTCCCCCTCTCTCCTCATACTCGTAATATCCTGCCAAGAAATCCGTGAGAATTCCATTACTACGGTTCTACTTCCGTATTTGCAATTAGAACTAGCGTAGGTAAGCGCGTACTCGTCTTAAGACAAATCTATCTTCCTTCTAACACGTACAGGGTGTTTCATTTGACACGTCTATTTCGAATATCTCATAATAAACCTTACTACCAAATCATTAACTTTACATCATTAATGTTAATTTTCTTTTTAGAATTCCTATTACTATATATATCCTTTTTGTATCTTCTTTTTTTTTCCTGTTTTTTTTTTCTTTTCTATGGAAGAAATCGATGGCTTTGAAAGTAACATAATTGCGAATCTCATGGAAAAACAAAAACAAAACAAAAAAAATATCTTATCATTTTCGTATTCTCTAATTAAAAGCAAGTGGATTTAATAAAAAGAAAAATAAATAAAATAAAAAAATAATAAAAAAGAAAGAATAAACAAAAATGTACGATACTCGATGGGATTTAATACTTGTGAAGATCCAATTAAACGAGGCACCCTGTATTACCGGGACGTCCTCTTAACGTTACAGACGATGAACTAATACACTCGCAGACTCTCGAGAACCTTTTAATTACGAATTATGCGTGAGACATACGATTCCAGAGGAACGATCATCTCAGGATTTGACTGTGGTTTCCTTTCATCTTTGTATTAGATGGAATCGAATCGTCTGGAACCAATCAAAATTGTAATACGTCTGCGACGTGGTCGAGCTTATCTAAACGGATATCAAGGTATGTATATATACCTATATACTTTAGAGTATCATGCGATGAATTAATTAACATTATTATTTAAATTTAACTAATCCATTTTGTTAATTAAATTGATTAATTTTATATATCAAATATAATTACATATCTGACTAAGATAAACTAGATCAAAGATTAAAAGAAAATATTTTGACTATTGTGATCGTAAACACGATAAATCGAACTGTGTCAACGTCGATTAAGCTTACGTAAACGATATTAAGATATCGTTAAGCATTACGCGTTTTGCTTATTAATTAATATTCTACCCCTTACTTAGTTATCAAAGTTTACACTCCAACTCTTGAGTATACAACAAATTTCAACAGTTGTTGTAAATTACTCGAATAGTGCTTAGAAAACAAGTTGTCGTAGTATTCGTCGAGATTACATCAGTATATTCATAAAATAATACAACATTTATTAAATAATACAAAACGATCGATAACAATGATGGTTATCGACAAATATTTAGTACTAATGTAAGAATAATAGAAAAAAAAAAAAAAAAATGAAATATTTGATCATGTTCGTGATTACTCACGAGAGATGAGGGAAGTCGAATTGAACGTGCAATCGATTTGTGTATATCAAATCTGGATTGAATGCAAGCCGAAGCTTATTTGGCGTTCGAACGAGCAGCTAATCAATGAGCTATTCTCTCTCTCTCTCTCTCTCTCTCTCTTGTACAGATACACAACACACACACACACATACAAACACATATACATATATATACAATTATGTATTCACAGTGTCGCCGATTTCTCCTCCTAGTTCGATCTGCGTGTACGTATGCATTGCGAGTAGCGCGAATACGGTACGCGCTACTAACGTAAATATGACGAATACGTATTTGTACACGACACTCAACAACTAGCAGCAATTCCTTGCTTGTACCAAGAGTAGACTTCCTCTATCTCTCTCTTTCTATCCCTCTTTCTCTCTCTCTCTCTCTCTCTCTTTCACAGAGTTTGCGTTAGGAGTAACTCCTGTAGTTTCTTTCCCTTCAAGTGTTTAGTGAGGATTTAAACGTTAAAACTAGGTCACAGACTTACAATTGAAAATTCTACAACGAAAGGATGAACAGGGAGAAACTGTTCAAAGTAATTCATCTATTTAAAGATTCCCTTTTTTGTTTTTTATAATAAATCTGTAAATTTGCTATGTGGAAATAAATGACACGTTTGTTAGTTTAGTGTAAGTTTAAACATTGTAAACGTTAAATCAAATTGTAAATATTTCAAGTTTGGATTACTATAATAATCTTGTTTAAATTGTAGTCATTAAAAGTATCTTATACGGTAATTATTTAAACGAATAAATGAGAAGTTGATTATTATAGTTTTATCTCTAATTGATAATTTGGTTTAATTTTGGTTGGTAAGTTTTTGCAATAACAAGAAGATAAATTATATTTTCAAAGAATAAATATACATACTTTGTGTTTTCTTACAAAAAAAGAAAAAAATAACATTTTAAATATTTCAAACTTAAATGTCGAAATATCTCGAGTTATATAATACTTGATTACTACCACTTTCAATAATTATCCATTCAAATATTTACGAGGAACTTTAATTAAAAGGGGGGGGGGCAGGGAGTAACCTTTTAAATCGAGCATATCCAAATTTAGAGATTTCAAAATGATGAATCGGTAGGGATTTTTGATATTGTCCACCAAGTAACATGGAAGAAGGTATATCATTAACGAGATTCCCGGATGCGGGCGCGTTTTGCATTAGTACGGTCGTACGCGCCCGAGTCAGAATACAGTAATTATGATTCTCGGACGTATCGCATTCAGAGGGAAATGAACTTGGCACCCCCGACACGCGACTTCATTAACGAATGGACGCGATGAATAGACCTAAACATCCGACCTCCTCGACTCTCTGGGATTCCCGCTTGGGTTATATGCGAGGGTAAAAGGGAGAGAGGAAAGAGGATGGGTGAGGGGGAGGAGAAGGTGGTAGGAGTAAGAGGAGGAAGAGGAGAAGTAGAAGAAGCAATGCCACGGAGGACTGGGTGGGGGGTCAAGAGCCATGATTAATTGCTCGTCGTCTAATTACCAATTAGCTGCTCCGACTCGAAATGTCAAGCGCGCGCGCGCGAACAAACGCACACATTTACTATCATCCACCTACCCCTCCCGTAAACACGTACGTACGTACGTACGTATGTAAGTACGTACATATATACACGTACACGATACTTCCCGGCATTTTCCCAATAGCTTTTTCCACGCGTACTCTGTTCATTGTCTTCCTAAAACTATTAGACTAATTATCTCATTGATTTGCCTTACGTAATGCAACCTTGTTAAATCGATGGATATATATTACTCCTTTTTTTTTTCTAGCTTAGGTTTTTTTTTCCAATTAAGCTTATTTTACAAAAATGTACAGAAACATCGAAGAGATTCTCTCGTCCTTGCGTCTTTTTCTTCTTCTTCTTCTTCTTCGAGGGTTCAAATCGATGGTTTAAACTATGTTAGCTATATATGGTATTTTTCTTGTTTCTTTTTTTTTCTTCACTCCTTTTCTCCCCCATTTGAGACACATATTCTTTCGAACGAATATCAAAGAACACGAAGAAATCTGAAACTACAGAAAGGCAAGAAACGAGAGAGAGAAAGAGAGACAGAGAAAGAGAGACAGAGAGAGAGAGAGAGAGAGCACGCAGTACTTTCAATGGATCGGATCGACGTGAAATCGAGAAATACCTCCCAGTAAGGTATTGCTCGAACACACATTACTTTACCTTTCTACCCCATTCCTCCTCCCCTTCTGCCGCTTTTCTCCTTCTCGATTTTTTATCTTTTTTTTTTTTCTTTCCTTTTTGCGTATTATTTATGAAAGAGTACCGTACAACTATACGAAGTCATGCGTGCCTTTCAAACGATATGCGAAAATCGTATATTTCCTTTCATATATCTACCATTACATGTAAAACCGAGCATATACTTTTAAGGAGAAATGTACACGTATAGTACAATAAACACTTATGTACAGAGCATACTACTTTACTATTTCCTTATCTCTCTCTCTCTCTCTCTCTCTCTCTATCTCTATCTCCATTTATTCATCTATTTATATATTCACGTAGTTGTAGTTCTCTCTCTCTCTCTCTCTCTCTTTCTCTCTATCTCTTCCTCTAAAGCTTAAAGCTCTCGAGTTACCTTCTTCATCCCTCTTTACTCACTTCTAGTATGCGCGCGAGTGAGTTCACGCCCATGCTTGTACGATGCTCGTTGACTCGTCGTATATGGTAGTAGTATTCGCTAGACGAAATTACAACTCGGCAATGGGAATCGTAGTTCACGATGAATAATATGCGCTGTTATACAGGCACCAACTTTTCTGCGAATGAACAGCAGTATGGGGTTAGAGGAGAAGGGGTAGAAATAGGATGAGGAAAGATGGAGTAGGTTTGGGGTTAAGCGGAGCTTTTTAGCGATTTTTTCTACATCGTTTAGAAAGTAAGAACATGAGAATAAGAGAAAGAGAGAGATAAAAAATGAAATAGATATATTATTTATAATTGAATTGAAATATAGATAAATAATATAAAAGGTAATAGTTTAAATAAAAATATTAATATGCCGAGTTTTTTTTTTTTTTTTTTAATGAAGTTCTACATTAAATTTGCAAGGTAACGTTGCAGATGTAACATTTGTTAGAATTACAAATTAGTATTGTTTTATATTTTTAAATAAATAATAATAGTTGTTTTTTATTGCTCACGCATTTGTTCGTTCACATTTGTTCGTTTATTTTTATTAATAAAAAAAAAAAAAAAAAACATATTGTTTCAATAAATTCGTTTAAAAATTTTTGAACCTTTAAAGCGATAGATAGAATTACCATTTGTATATTTAAATTCCTATTACAATTGTTCTTCTTGTGCAGGAAGAAGTTATCACATATACGCTCAAATGAATTGAAATAATTTAATTTCATTCGTGATAAATATTAGCTCGAATTTCAATGGGTGAATGATATTTCATTTATTGAAACGTTTCTTTTATTCCAATGATCGGTTTGCGTCATTCATAAAAACTAATATAAATAACAAAAAAAAATATCGCGATATATATATATTGATAAAATTTGTATGAAAATAAAATAATCTAACTTTGTTGATGAGGTAGAGAGAAAAATATGAAATATTAACATGAAGCAAAAGGGAAAGACGAGAAACGTTAAATATTTTATCTTGGGATACTCGGTTCTCCTCGACTCGACGCGACAGAGACTCTTAAAACACTAACTGCAGGACGCTTTGCAAAATAAAATCCTTCTCTTAAAAATGGAGCAATATACCTACAGGCGTTCTTTTTTTTTTTTTTTTTTGTTTGTTTTTACGTCTCAACGATCGTCACGAGAGCACACGTACCACAATCACCAGCTGCTACGCGAGCATGCGTTGCCACGAAACGAATATTTGCTACAATTTTTCGCATATGAAACATTTTTTTATTAAGAACATTTATGAGCTACGTCTAATTGTTAAACAACTCGCTAATTTGAATTTAAATATTTCTATTTTGTAGTAGAAAAATCTGTTAGAATTAATTTATATTATCAACGATATTATTATTATTATTATTATAACGCGTATAATCAAAAATAACGTTAAACGAAGCGACGATTATTGTTCATTTTCCTTTCGAGTACAAAGAAAGCTATAATAATCTCCTATGAAATTTTGTGTATTGCGAATACGTAAATTTTGTGTCTCAAACAAATTATTTACTTATTGTTCAAGAAACACAACATATATATTTATCCTTTGACGAGGCCAATTAACGATTAAAATACAAAGGACCTAAGCAAAGTTACCCCATTAGAACGTCGTTTATGATCCCTAGTTAGAAATTATTCGTCGTTTCTTTCTTTTTTTTTCTTTCTTTTTTTTTTTTAAACTCTTGATCTTTCTCTTGGAAAATAATTCCTTGTCTTTCCATTGACTTTCTTTCTTTAACAAAAAGTATAACGAGGTCGAGGAAATTTGTCGGGTAAACACAAGAATGCGGCATTCCTGTAGCTGGACAATATGGCATATGACCTGCTTTCAAATGGACTCATTCTGGTACTCGTTTACCTACGTACATTCTTACAAGACCTCAGAAAAGAGGAGAGAATGAAACGAAGAAGGGGGAAAAGGTGGAGTAAAAATGGGGGTAGAAAAAAGGAAAAGAACAGGGGTAGGAAACGAAAAGGAAAAAGCTTCGTTGAGTTCGTTTTCATAAAACGACAAAATTTCGTGTACACAACCTTAGTATGTATATTTATGCATAAGGTCGAGCCCGTTTCATAAAAGTCGCGTGTGGAAACGAACGAGAAAAGGAGCGGATGATGGATTGGGAAAAGATAAGGGAGATAAGGGTCGAAAACGAAGAGAAAATTTTTTCCTTTAAAAAGGAACGCTCGTATTTTAATTCGAAGCACTGTTTATTCGACAAAAATTGCTATTCGTGTAAAAAAAAAATAAAAATTCGATGCTCTCTTTGAGATTCTTCCTTTTTTTTTTGTTTTTCTTTTTGTTTTTTTTTTCAATTAGACACCAAACGTTTCGTTTATTTATTTATTTGTTTTTTTTTTTTTTTTAATTTCTTAGATGACGATAACTACCAAATTTTATTAAACGACATGAATAGAAAGATAAAGATGGAACTCATAGTCGATCGACACTCGAACGAGATTATAGTAGATTCAAGTGTTTGTTCTGTATGTGTTTATGTATCTATGAGATACATCGATGGATAGTTATAACGAGATGTGTTTGTTCATGGAAAGATAAAGTGGGGATGTACGTACCTTGAGAGTGTCCGATATATCGTAAATGAATGTTAATTAATTGATGAAAATGTATATTGTAGTCTAAAAGCACGAAATATAATTTTGGCGTACAGTTCTCTTCAAAATACACTGTTAAACTGAGACATTGTCCTCTATAAATGTTATTTTATTAAATATTGTTTATAATGACTATCCAAACATTGCGCATGTGTAAAATGATAATAATATTCCTAATAAAGACAATTTAAATTTATAACGTTCTGATTTTAGCATTTTTTTCATTCTAATCGATTCATTGTAATCGACACTTTCATCGATCAATTAACAATTATTTTAATATTCTAATATACTCTACTTATGTTTTAAATTATTAATAAATATATACATTTATATAAACATTACATACCTAAATTTAATTAGATACCTAATATTATTTTTTTTTTTTTTTATACATGTTTAAAAACTTCTCTCTAAAAGTTTTATTGTAATTTTACCTCCTTCCGATTTCCAAGGTCACATATATTCTTGTTTCATATTTTTCTTTTTCTTTCTTTTTGATTGAATTCAACGTTTTTGATTAATTTGCAGAATCATTCACGTGAATGATTTTTCTTTTATACTCCTATACCTATACAATTTGTTAGCTCAAATTGTAGTTGTCTGTTAACACGCAAAAGGCTAACGTAGTACATTTTCCTTTCCAAAATAATTGATTTTATTATTTAATATAAGAGTATTTATGATTTGTTTTATATCAATCGATTAACTATTAAATGGGAATTTATCGATTTTAATTAGTATAAGAAAATACTAACGTTGTTTGATATAGCTTCTACCTTCGAGGTAAAATGTGGATCGTTTGTGCACTAAACAAGTTACATTCTCTCTGGTTTTTTGTTGTTTGAGAAATAATGAAAGAGAGGAAGAGAGAAAGAGAGAGATAGGATGAAGACCGAGTATAAAATCCGTAAAATACCTTCCAAGTATACCGCTCACGAAGGTCTTTCGGAAGCCTATGGTGTACTACGTCTTCTATCTTCGAGACGGGTCTGATGTAAACGTATTTTATGCTTCGGAAGCCAGCTCAAAATTAATGCCGGCTTTGCTGGTGAGAAAGCCGCAATGCTCGTATATCTTTCTTGCACTTTCGTCGATCGTAGGATAGTACTGAAGAAGCTGAAAGGGAGAAGGAGGTATTCTTTTTCTACGATTCTTCATGGTTTTAACGAAGAAAAAGCCCCTGTTCATCCGGTGCAGTCAAGATTATGGAATTTTTCTATTTATACCGTTATTCGGTCAGATAATGTGTGTTACGTACGTTTCTAAACAAAAAATTTAATTTCAATTTATCTATTTGAAAAATAAATAATTACGTATAGTATAGTAGATACGTTAAAATGATCATTGTGAGTTCGAGCGTGTAAATTGTTTTCAGGTCATTCTTAAAATGTTGATCGCCAAAGGAAATGTAGAAAATTCGATCGTGAATGCACGAGCGAACTTTCGATACCCGATGATTCTGAACTCCAATGCGAAATCTCGGTAGAGAAGGTAAAGAGTGTAAAAAAAGGAACGAAAATATGAAGAGAAAACAAGAAAAGGAGAAGAAACGTAAGAAAGGAGTTTGCAAATTCCGAGGTCGCAGATGTTTCGAAGAAATTTCTTCTTGAAGGTTGGAAAGATAGGCACAAACCCAACGATTTCCCGATATATAACTAACATGCAGGGGAAATAGGAAAGGGAGGGGAATACTCTTGTTAAATTTAAATTCAGGTAAATTAAGGGAGGCTAGCCTTGGAAAAATAAAATTGAAGCTGCCGAGATGGTATGGTAGGAGTTTTGGTCTGAAACTGTTTTCTTCACAAACGTATACACATTCATGCACACACGCACGCATAAAAACACGTATACGCATAGTCACTTCCTCCGCTTATATTCTTACTCATTTTCTATCGTTCAACCGTTTTAAAACGCGTTCTTTTTTATTTTTCCTTTTTTCTTTTTTTCTCAAGCGCCAGTGAAATGGACGAGCACGAGGGCGAGCTGCTTAAGAATAAAAAGAATAAGAAAAAGAATAAGATGAGAGAAGGGATAGAAAGGAAGGTTGGGAGTTTCTGATACAAGGGGTATTTTTAACCGAGTTGAGGTTAGGATTTGCATAGACAATAAGGGCTCAGGCAATATATTGCGCGAACTTTTAACGTGTAAGATCCTCCCATCTTATTCTTCTTCTTATTCTTGCCGAAAAGGCCGGGATGAATAAGCCGTAAAATAATTTCCCGTTCGACTTTCCTTCTCGGTTGAAATCAACCTCGAAAAAGAAAGAGAGATAGAGAGAGTGTGTGTGTGTGTGTGAGAGAAAGAGAGAAAGATTCGAAACGAAAAAAATAAAAAGGGAGGAATCGTTTCGAGGACTTTTAACTTGGGGCTCCTTTTCAATGGTTTACTTTCTTTTTGGAAGCTCGTTTCACTTTTCATTAAGAGATATGGCTGGTATTAGTGTCTGACAGAGATGATAAAGATGGCAATAAAGAGGGATGATAGAGTAGTTGAAAACGTAAAACGAATGGTCCCAAAAAAAAAAAAAAAGAAAGGAAGAAAAAAAGCTACAATTTATCCAACAACAGAGATATTTTGACAAGTTTATTTCTACCAATGAACATATGAGTTAATTGATAAAATGACTTCATAAACTTTATCGATGGGCAAAATAGTGTCGCAGAATAATAATAAAAAGGTAATGTTGATAACTTATACGACGATGCAACGAAATAGCAAAATCTCTCTTTAGTTTTGACGTAGGTATCTAAATATCCGACTATGCACGTCGATGCAACGAAAAACGCATGATCATACGTACCATTTTAAACATCTTATCGACTGAGCAAAGTCGGTAAAGCAGCGGACGCACAAAGTGCTGTCGTGACTCTACAACGATTTAAGAGATTGCAGCACGAAACAATAATCCTAATCCAGGACATTAAGGGATTATACCTGTTTGACACTTGGAAAAACTAATAGGAAAAGATTTGTTTCCTTTTTAGACGAAAATTTCGAGTAGAGTACTCTCTACTTCTAGGGCTACACATTTGGCCTGAGGGTCATAAGCTTGTCTCGGAGTTATATACTTGTTCCCCGGGGACGTTTAAATTCAATGTTTCCGTAGATATTGGGATATGTACATTTGAACATTGGGATATGTCCACTTGAACATTGGAATACGCCATTGGGGTATTCGAACCCAACGTTCTCGGGAATATGTTCGTTTGTCCCACGGGGCATATTCTTAGTATGTGGAACATACACCTGACCTGAGGGGAGTCTGATGATGTTTAAAATTTACGTAAATAACAATTTTCTTTTCATGATAGTTTTTCCGAATAACTAAGGAAGTGTCACAATCTCAATCTCATCTCTAAAGTATCATTAAGTTTAAAAAATGTTCAACATTTTTAGGTTTTTGTAAGACTGTTAAATTACACTCGTATTTACTCGAACAAAGTGCAAGCAATTAAAATTGGGATTAAGTTTTTACTCGAGGAAAAATCCATTATTACCTGTCTTTGCGGAACAAATCGTTAACACTTGGAAAGATGTATTTGTTCTGTTGAAAAGTTTCGTCAAGGCGATTCGTCTCGGTGTTTCTAACATAGCACCTTTCTCTCTTTATCTATTTTACCATCGTTGACGTCCAAAAGTACATCGGCTAATTTGCTATTGGACGAAAGAGGAAGGCGATGCAGGATGGTGGAGGATGGGACGCACGAAAGGAGTGTCATTACTCAAATTCTCATTAGCAAGCTCGAACCGAGCGAGGAGCCGTCGAGTTTACTAATTAAAGTAGCGGAGCCCAAGGTGGTCCCTTAATATTAGGAAGAAGAAGAACGTGAGAGAGAAGACGCGACAGTAGAATATATCGCCGACCGTTTTCATTAGCACGGAGATAAATGTCCGATCGACGTGGCCGATCGAACCTTTTTTGTGGTTTCTCAAGAAACCTTGTTAATCTGATTCTTTGCAATTTTTCCTTTTTTTTCTGTTCCCTCTTTTTTTTTTCTTGTTTTTTTTTTTGTTAATGTTTAAAATAAAGAAGGATAACATTTTTCATATAGAACGATGAAACCTACGAACCATTTACTTACGATTTCGATAATCTTATCTACGATTTAACCCTTAAGTGATAATCCTAAGATTCATCTTATCCAATACTCCATGCATTCTACGCTTTCGAATTTTTATCGTCAGAAACAGCCTCCTTTCAGCAACCCACAGCAATTTTACGGTTCATTTGCGCGCGAGAAAACCGATCGAACACTCTCACCGGACCTGCCAAAGGTAGGAAGGAGCAAAAGAGAAATCTGCCGAAAATGATAGATATATACACACAGGTGGAAGGAAAAAAAAAGAAGAAGAAAAAAGAAGGAAAGGAAAGGAAAGGAAAGGAAAGAAAAGGAGAATCAGGAAAACGATTTTAGGGGAAGTGAAGGAAGCTGAACAGCATTTCTGGGAAATGGCAAAACTAATGGCATCTTTCGGTAGCTATGCTTCGTTCGAGCGTAATGTTCCAATGGACGCGCTCATAGGTCATAGATCGATGCTAGAGTCCAACGCAGAATCACCAGAGCAAACCCATTAATCATTACAAGCGAAACACACGTTCTAAGGTTTATGAGCTAGATACTGGACAATAGACAGTTAGAGTTGACTTACACGAATCAAAGCTTAGATATTGACGTTCGGAAATGTGTGCAATATTGTAATATCAAATAATTGATTAGATCTTTTTTGGAAAATCATTAGGGTACTACTGATAAAGGGGTAGTTTCTGTTAACAATCGAACCACAAATGACATATGCACACGTGGGGAAAGTACACCTTTTTTTAGAATCGAAAAATGGAACTAAGGGGGAAAGATAGAAGATCCTCTTTCGTATCTTAGCATCCAGCACCCTATCGGCTGTGAAATACAATGTTCAAACTGTATGTAGCTAGGTAGATATACCGGTTCTCTTTCTCTTGACGACACGCTCTTTTTAAGCGTTTCAAATGTCGAGCTGAACGCTGCAGTCGCGAAACGTTTCTTTCCTTTTATTTTGCTCAGTCTTTCCCTTCTTCTATCCTCTGGTCCCTCTGTTTCTGTCTCTTCTTCTCTTTTAGACTCGAACAACTCGGTGGCTTTAATGGCACGGACGAAATGACGCATTGCAGAATTCAAGGCTGCATTTCTACCCTTTGTGAGTCGGGTGCTCTTAACGAGTAATTACTACGTTTGATATAGACAGAAGTAAATACCAAATGGACCAGACTATTCGTAGCTTTGAAGGTTTCCTCGATAAAGGCTATCGCGTATCGTAAATATCTCTCCCTTTGGCAGTTTTAATTTCGAGAAATAGAAAGAAATTTGGTTTGCTCGAAAATAATTTTGGTTATTAAATAAATAACAATGAGATTCGATCGTTCGACTATAATTCAATTTTTATTATCGTCCTATTAGACGACGTATTTTTCTCATTGATTTAGGTTAAAAGATATTTCGTGTAATGTACTAACATATGATAAAACATTATTCCAAAGAGAAATAAAAGTTTTCCCCGTACACAAAAGATACAATCCTGTATAGTTTCGATACGTGTAACGTCAACTCGATGGGGGTTGCTATAAGAGAAAGGGAAACATTGGAAAAGAGAAAGAGAAGAGAATGAGAGAATAGATGAGGAGAAAGAGGAATAGGTACAGAGGGAGAGAGGAATATGAGGATTGTGCCAGTCTGTAGGAGGGTGCCGGCACCAACCAATAGAGATTGCATAATTCATAGCCTTGGTTACAGCCGGAATTGCGCTACGTTCGTTGTGTGTTTGCCTGCTGTGTGTCAGAACAATATAGCAAACGTGAAAGTTTCGTCGCACCAGAGAAATGCGATTTACGTCAAAATTGTCAAGGTTACGGTTTGCAGTTTATACGTTCATTTGCATGTGCTCGAAAACCGAAAGAATCTTTGTAGACTCCAAGGCGCCATGGGAAAACATTAAGTACGATGTTTTTCAAACATTCGTTGGTACAAACATGACGATAATTCTTTAAACTTAAATATTGATGATTATATAATAAACCTAAAAAATGATAAATATTCAAGAAAAAATTAACAAACATGCTTTACAACAATAATAACAGCTTTAAAGAAAATCTGGGTAGCACCAAAGAGAGGATTATATGTTGAAGGACGGTTTCTAAAAAGGACAGGCGACTTTTAAAAAAGAAGCGCGTGCAAAACGGCTTGTGGTTGTCTCGCGAATGCAACGATCTCTTTCTCTATCTCTCTATCTTTTTTTTTGTCTCTGTTGCATTAGCGGAAAACTTTGCCTTTCCCTTTGTCGCGTTTCCTGGATAAATCCATTCTGCGGGTTGGTTTCGCTTTCATCTATACGTCGAGAGGATAATGGTACGTATTCCCAAACGGCCGTGGCTACGAGGAAGAGCTTACTTTGGTGTAAGAGAACTAGTAGGAATAAGGCAAAGCCGTGTTTCCCAGAGATGGCGCAAGGTTATACTGTGCAGTGGTCTGCCAACATCAAGAAACCTATACTTTACCAAATCTTTTACACCGCAGGATGATCAAAGGATATTTTTTTATTTTAGTAATATTACGTGAAAAAGAGAAAAAAAGCTTCAAGTCTAATCAATTTTTTTCTACCAACATTATTAAGTCTATCCAATATTTTCAGA
This sequence comes from Polistes dominula, assembly GCF_001465965.1. Next base: position 811,624 of record NW_015149006.1, on the reverse strand, counting down.
TAAAGTAAAAAATATACGGCGAAAATACTGATGGAATTCGACAAAATTTCAATGAATCTATGTAATTCCCGGTCTGTCTATTTTTTGTTCAGATGTTTTTTATTTTCTTTTTCTTTTTTTCTTTTTTTTTTTTTTTAATATAAATAACTTTCCTCATTATATCGAGCACACCAACGTTTTTATTTCACGTTTACGGAATGCGATGAACGTGGGCTGATTCTTTTTGGTTCGTTCCTCTGAACTTTTTCGCAAAAAGAAGTAATACGAATAAATCGTCAAAGATACGACCGGATTGTGGTTGACAGGGATGCTGCGGAAACGAGATGGTAAGGATAATCCCATGGGCGTTGACGATGTGGACGGACAAGGGGACTTGGTTTATATATATATACCTATAATACATACCTATAATCCACGTGTATATATATGTAGATATACACGAATGTATACCTTAGTGTCTACCCCAGATCGTATTTGTTTCGACTAACGAGTCCACATGACGCGTATCTGGCGTATAAGATGACCGTTAACGCGGCTCCCGTTTTTCCAGATACGTTTGTAGGAGGGTTCACACAAAAGAAAAAAACATCCAAGGCTTTTAAAAGGTATTTTAAAAGCGTACCGTAAGGATCAAGAAATAATGTAAATTTCTTTTACCAGTAGCTAAACGAAGCTCTTGTAAAAAAGAACTTTTATCCGTGTATACGCGTAGATATTTAAAATAAAAAATACAATTCGCATTTTAAGAAAAATTACACGTAGTCCAATGAAATATACATAATTAATCCTAATTGAACATAAATAGAAGTAAAGAAGAAATATCATATATTTAATTTTTTAATATTTCACAGAAAAAGGAATTTATTTTTAAATCGAGACACGTGTATCACATTTAACCACACAGGTATATTTTACATTCTCTATCGAGTTAAAATTGAGAAACGTCGCTACTTAAAATAAAAATAACCTTGTCTTTTCACGGTGTATCCGTTAACTCTCATAGCATTCCTATAACTTTTGACAGAGGAGACGAGAAAATGTTGGCGATTCCTTTTACGATCTTCTTCGGTTGCGAGAAGGTGCTCGTTATCATGGGGGTGTGCTTGTCTACCCATAAAATTAACCATAAAAGATGTCTAGCGTTTCGGAAGGACAAGATTTTTAGTACGTTCAAGGGTTATCGTCATAATATTTCGAAGATACGAAGAACACTCAGTTCGGTGTTATTTTATCTTTTGAACTAAATACGGGAAAAAAAGCAAAAGAAAGAAAAACAACGAGAAATAGGAAGAAAGAGAAAAATAGAGATAGATGTAGAAAAAAGTGAGACAGACAGATAGAGAGGTCTATCCTTCGTCCATCTTGTCCAAGCAATTGTCTCTCTTTCCCTCTCTCTCTCTCTTTTTGGTCTCTTTGTTTTCAGGACGATGCTAGAGACCGCTGGCAAACGCAATAAAACCTTATTATACTCGGTCGGAATTTCAATGGGTGAAGAGGAACTGAGAAGAGCGTTGGTGCTAGGTAGATGGGCTGGGAGTAGCAGGGGTGCGAACGAAGTGATCGATGAGGACATACGTCAACGGAGCAGAACGGACAGGACGTCGACGCTGTCGAGGAAGCCGCCGTGCACGAGACGAGATGAGAAGGACGAGCACGTCGGAAGGAAAGGTTGATGGCGTGGGGAAAGGAACGTAGGGAATGGGGTAACAAGAGAAAGAGAGAGAGAGAAAGAGAGAGAGAGAGAGGGAGTAAGGTTGCCAGGTGGCGAGACAACGCCTAACGTGAATACAAATTACTCTCTCCATACTCGCGATGCTAGCTTCTTCGCTTCTTCCTTTGGACGATCGACACTGCCAATCGCCGTCGACCCTTCAGGATTACCGTCGACGACAAAGTGCCAGCGGGGCACGTAATTCGCGATGGATTATCCTACCAAGACGAGGACCTCCTCCATCGAATCTCTTCTATCTTATTTTCATAGAATCTACACCTTATACGAGGACCATATGTACATGCACATACACATACGAAAACGTTTATAAAAGTTAAGTATGAGGGATAAAATGTATAGTAGAAAAGGATGCCAAAAAGGAAATATATATATAAAGGTATCGTTAAATATGAAACGTCATAAAAATCTTGTATCCTTTCAGATATTACAAGTTCTCTCGTGTCGTGGATATTGTTCTGGGGATTATTAAGGTAACAACTTTTCTATTCTACAATCGCATATTTCTACAAATGAAAGTAAAGAAGCAGCTGCTTTCTCTTCGTGACCTATCCAATACGAGAAGGTTCTTCTATCATACCTCAAATCGAGTATAGCTCATAAATCATCAAAGCTAATCCGACAAATCCTCATGGTGACGGTGCCGTCATAGTATCAAGCATTCTGCCTGTCGGTGTCGCACGTATGTATTGTACATTATGTTATTGTATCTATAGTGAGAAGTAGCAGAAATCTTTCTCCCTATAACGTTTCATCCCACCATTCCCTTTTTTTCATTTGGATCATGGTCTAATATCCCCTCGGGTAATAATGTAATTGTATCGTCGAACGTGCCGTAAGCAGACTGCATTGTAAATGGTTTGTTTAACGCAACATTAGGAATTTGTTTCCGCGACAGCTGCTTCTTGTTCTTTCTCTATTTCTCTCTTTCTCTTTCTCGTTGCTATTGTAATGGTACAATAAGAACGAGAATCTCGGGTCCCCAACACCGTTTTGGTAGGTGGAGAAAGGATGCTGAAAAAGATGGAAAGCTTGCTCGGAACTAAAACCCTGAGGATAAATACCATGATCCGCCCTCCCAACGGAGTCGAACCAAAGAAAACGCCTATTCTTCTCTGCCTATCGTTTTCACTTATGGTTAAGAGTTCTTTAGTAATCGATGCTTGAATACCGAATCGTTCAAAAGTCATCGTACACATTCATCTCTACGAATCATTTATAAAAGTACTTTCAAGATTGAAATATCCCCAAGGGGAAGACATTATTTTAAATATGTTTTTTTTTTTTTTAACAAGATAAAAATGCATCAAAAATGTACACCCATGTATTTAATACTTAACAGTCATTGATTGGAAATTTTTATTTAATTGTATAACTATGTAAATATTGGAGATAGGGTTATTTTTTTATGTTAAATTTTCTTTTCATCTGTTAAGGCTTTAGTCATCAGTTGAAGTTAATCAATGTTATTAGTTAATAGTTAAATTTCAAATGGTCAACGCCAATTAGGTTTCCCTAACAAAATATAAATTTCAAGATATCCAATCTATGCAGCAGGAGAATGAAATAAACACAGAAAGATTTCTTTGGGTGATCTAATATATTGTAATTGCAAAATTTCAAGAAATATTAAAATTAACAAAGACTTCTTTGATTAATTGTTTACCTGATTGAGACAGAAAACATTAATCATTGATTTTACAAAAATAAATACTATTTCAATAATAACAAAATAAAGTATACTATTACTCATTGTCTAGTTCTTAGTCAGACAAAAATAATATTATAGAAAAGTAAATGACAATATAATAGTTAACAATAAAATAAATAATAAGATAAATTATGTAGCCTAATTAAACAATTTCTTTAACAATACATATTACAATAAAAATAAAATAAAAGTAGTCAAAACTAAATGTATATAAATTTTCTAAAAAAGAAAATAATAAACTAATAATATATAATATATTATTATAATATAATATATTATTCTAATACTATAATAATAAAATCAAATCCATGGATATTACAAATAAAAGAATTAAAAAATAAAAACAAATTCTATAAAAAATCGAATAATAAAGATAAATTATAGTGTTTTTTTTGTATAGCCTCTTATAATCGTTGTCACCGAGATTGTCGTTATCTAGGGGCTACAAACAAGACACTATGTAAACCGACGCAGACGTATGTACGTTAGTAATTTCTATATCTTGTTTCAAGCAGTTGAACCGTGCAACATCAGAAAGTTTTTCCTGACATATTTTCTTGTTGCAATATACGTTGTTATGTGAAATATTTTTCGTATAACAATTTGTTATATATCATATTATAATTAAGCTTAATCATATTTTGATAAACATTGAAAAATATTATATACGAAGTTATTTTTATATGTAAGTATTAATTTAAAGCATATATATTTATATTATATCACAAATACAATTTTTGTTAAATACTCTTCACTTTATTTAATTAAAATACTTGTAATTTTATTATTTAAAATCTTTTCTTATTCTTTTTTTTTTTTTCATTCTATTAATATGAATTTTTATTATGCAGGTTATATTAATTTTTAATCTTTCAATCATGAGAAGTATTACTTTTAACGAGCCCACACAAGTATGTGTATATATTTCTTTGTATTATAACATACAGCAACATAATAGAAAAAGAGAGAGAAAGAAAAGTAAGAAACTTTGAAAAAGTTTGTTAAAGTATGAATAAATGTGTGTTTATAAATGTATGTTTATTTCTAGGTAATGATTCGGACGAGTTAGATACAATACAATGAAACGTTTGAGACTCTCAAGGATAAACAGAGCTCATTCCTTTCCTGTTCTTCGACACGTTAAGATCGACTTATAAATAACGTATTAAAATATTTCATAATTTTATTTCTAATCTCGTCAATATTAATTTAATCTTTTTGAAAGTTCGTTACAGCATTGGATAATTTAAAAACTGATAGAGATTTGTTATATTATTTTTCATTGAGTTTATTGATACTGTTATTATTTTCTTTAGACAATTTCATAGATTTTTAATAACAATTTTTGTTAACATTGCATACTTTATATGTAATTTTATACAAGTTGTTAGACTTTGATAATTAATATTGATTGAGAATACACATTAAAATACAAAGGGAAGCATTATCAAACAATTAGTTGCATATTTTGATACATTTTATAAATAATTGGTAATTTTTACTTTTAATAACTTCAATTCTCATTGATTATATTACATATTCTTTTAATATTTAACACATTGAATCTTTATGATATAGTAATGTCTTTTAATGTGTATCTCTTAACTTTATAAATGATTTACTTGAAATATTGTTTTATAGTCTTTAGTATGTTTCAGCTTTTCTGGTTTTATTTTTTAAAGATAGTATTTCTTTATATTCACCGTCATCCTAAGGGTAGGATACCCATCATGCAATCATCACTGAAGATTAAAAGTAATTATATTTTTCTGTTCCAAATTTGTATTATAATTTCAATGATTTTTTATTACAACAATTATATTAATTATTGTTTTTCTTTTTCTGTTTTAGAATATCATTGCAATCGTGCGTGTGGTAATGAAGTACTCGTGTGTTGCTGCGTTAATATAAAATATTAAAAAATCGGAAATTAGATTCAGTGTTGTACGCCTTATGTAAAAGTTTCGTTTTTTTTTTTCGGATAAAGAAACTCCGTAAGTTTCTTATATTCGGTTTAAACGTTTGCTCATCGTCATCCTAAGGGTAGGAGACCCATCGTGCATTCATCGATAAAGATTTAAAGTGAGTATATTTTTGTATTAAATAATTCCTGAAAAATTTGAATGGTTTTCTGTAATAGTAATGTTATTAAGGGGACCTTCTACTCTGAGCACCTAAAAAAAAGGCTATATTCGCGAATTTTTTCCAAGAAAACTATGAAAGATATAATATTTATATAACTTTTTATTATCGGCCCATTACCGGCATTTATTATCGGCCCATTACCGGCATTTATTATCGGC